>PVHY01000791.1:0-194286 GCA_004024945.1 Uropsilus gracilis | reverse complement strand
AGCCCCCTGGAAGAGTGAGCTGGAGGGGACGAGGAGCCATGGCGGCCGGCAGAAGTGTGGCCAGCGTGGAGAGTGTGGCGTTGTAGCAAGGTGCTGTGGAGAGCTGGTACCTAGAGACGGCCAGCGATTTGGAAGGCTGATTTCTTCATCAGCCACCGTGGAAGAAGCTTGAAGCACCTGGGAGAAGTCGAGCAGCGTGAGACACCGAGAGAAAAGAAAGGAAAGAGGAGACGCCGGCGAAAGGACTGGACTTTGCCAAAGTGCCTTCCTCTGAGGTTCAGAGGGACAAAGGATTCGTCATTGGACTGTGCACTGTGCCTTGGGGACCTTTGGGTCTGAGAATGGTGACTGGGGTAAGATAACTGCTACGTGTGGCTTTCACGATGTTTTGTTCTCTCTGTTCAGATCCCTTGTTAATAAAACCCTGTTGTTAATTGGTATTTTGGAGTGGTAACTGCTAGGCGCAGGTGAAACGGACCTTGGGGTTTGCAATTTGGAGGCTTTTGCCTCGTGCTTCGACCCGATATCAGATGGGCCCAACCCAGTAGGCCTGGGTTCTGTAGCTCCCTTCCATGACTGAGGTCCCAAATGGCAGGCTAGGCAGTGAGGGAGCCTTCAGCATTCTACTTCTGGTGGTCCGCCACTGCTCTTCTCTTGCCAGGGCTACTTTAGACCTCACTTCCTCCAGGCAGTTCTCCTTGATGTGCGGCATCAGGCCTTTCTTTGGAGTTTCCATAGTACTCTGGACTTCTAGTCAAAGTTGTTATTAAACGGTGATCTGTAACTGTCATTTACTTATAGGCTCTTCTCTAAGATCTTAGGTACCCAGAGGCCATTGTCCACATCTCTCCTACTCACTCCTACTGCTCAAGTGACCCACACAGTGGTGATACTATTAGGTGTTTGCTAAATAAGCATTGCAGAAATGAATTTTAGAGAAACAAAACAGGTACTAAAAATGCTATTAGAAGTTATATAATAAAGGTCATTGCCTCATCTGCCCATACCTTAAGGCAAGCCAGGAGAGGATGACTTCCATAGCACATTACTATTGTCCCTGTAAGACTGCTTTCATTAAACTGTCTGAATGATGTCACTTCCCAAAAAACATCTTGAGATTTGTTTTTGTATCTATTTTGAGAATTTTATGACGCTTGTCAAGAAAAATTACTGCTTTAAAGTTAGAGGCAGTTTTGATTTTCCAAAATATCAGGATATAGTTATTGTGTATAACATATATATATAATATATTATACATATTGATTTCATGAATAACTGACCAGTTTCTTTTTTTGCACTTTCTACAAGGAAGCTCATATGTAGAATTTTGATCCTTTTGAAACAATGGATCAAATAAGAGGACCTCATAATCTTCATTTTCTGAATCAGTCGGATTTTTATTTATTTAATGTCTCTTCTTCTGTTTTGCTTCTTACCTTAACATTTTTAAACTTATGTTAAAAGTACTTTGTATATTTAAATAAACCTCCAGTGAATTTGCGCATGCTTTAAATCACTTTCCTTGCAATATATACACATCTACAGTACTTGTGAACCCTGCATATCTGAGATGACCTGAACTTCAGTGACAAATTGAAGGTATAGTTGCTGAATCTGTTGCTGGTCACACAGGCTTGTCTCCCTCCAGGATTTGGCCACATTTACACCAAGAGGTATTAATGGTGGGTAGCTTAGGCCTGTTGGGAAAATGGGACAAGATCCAAGAATGTGATTTGCCCAAGGTCATATAGGAATCAAAGGACAAGAGAACTTTTGCTTTCAGCCTGGGCCTGGATTCACTCTGTCACATTCCCTTTCATCCCAAAGGTAGGAAGGATCCTTACTCTCCAGGAGAAATTGGGGCACATTGTCCTCTTGTTACGTACTCTCTGGCAAGCAGGGCCCTCTGGGGGTCACAGTCCTCTGAGAACCCCCTGTCTAGAAAAAGTCATCTATTGCCAAGTGGATTTATAGCCTGCCATGTCTCCTTCCTTCCCATTAAAAAGCAGCAAGATTCTGGGGGATTCATATCTACATCTGAGGATCCACAGAAACAGGGATAAAGTAGAAGGAGGTGCATGGGGATGAAGACTGTCTCAAGTTGGCTTCTTTTTGATCTCTTTCAGAAATCAGAACCTGGTCCTCTGATCAAGTGAGACTGCTGCATGTTTTCTCTGGAATTGGGCCCTCTCTCTATACTTCTGTGAGGGTACTGTGTCCACTTTGGAAGAAATGGGAATGAAAATTGCAATATCCTCATCAGAAGCCCCCCCCCCCCACTGGGTGCCGAGCAGCTGTATGAGTGCCTCCCTTTCTGAGTGAACTCAAACCACCTACACTGTGGGAGTCCGACTTTTGTCATCTGCTTAAGGGGACCCCAAGTCCTTGCCCACTTCCATTTCAGTGGTGTTGTGATAGCTAGAGTCTATTTGTTCTAAAATGTTTCCCCAGCTCACATCTGAAATGTGCAGAAATGATTCCCTAGGGGACTCTGCGTACCTCTTTGCAGCTCTCTCCTTGCTGAAGGAAACAAAACCCCTCCAAAAAAACAAAAGACATCAGTGCATCAGAATGCATGGAGCGGATGGTGATGTTTGAATTGGAAATCACTGAGGTGGTTTGGTTTCTATTTGGTATCAGAGCTTTATTCATGCAACGAGAATTTGTTAAGGTTTTGTTCTGTTCCACAAATATTTATCAAGTGCCTGCTCCGTGCTCTGTGTGGGAGCTGGGGAACTGATAGACCATGATGGGGACCAGGAGAGGCAGAAACAACAGGCTTTGGAATCAGTCAGACTTAGTCAGCCGCCTATCATCTGGGCGACCTTGGGCAAGTCTCCTCCCCTCCTGTATTGGAAGAAGGAATACTACTAGGACTTTCCTTCAGACCATTGTTATGAGAAGCAAATGTAGAAATGCAATGCTTTTATTAATAATGACTGGAATGCTGTCTGTGGTTATTGTTTTATTAGGAGCAATAGGAAGATGAGGGCCGTGCTCCCGTGGCTGTCACAGGCCAGGATGCTGTTTGTTTTGAAACAGTTTTGGGCTGGGGGAGCAAACATAAGTTGCTGTGGATGCCCAGGGATGCTATGGAGGCATCTTGGCATTGGCTATGACTCCTGCATGCAGCTGTGAACCCTACTCAGGCTGCCAGTGGCGACACATGTGGGATTTAGAGCAGATCCTTCTAAATTTCTGGAGATGAAAATCTTGTATGTGCTACTTCTCTTACTCAGTTGCTCCCCTCAAAGTCTCCTGCTGGCATTTTCCGGAACACTACAACCATGTATATCTCTGAGCTCAGGGAAAGGGGATTGTGGGAACGGGAGAGGATGTCCTATTTGGTCATTGTGACTATAGCGAATATCACAGACTGGGGGGCTGAAACAACAGACATTTATTTCTCACAGTTATGGAAGCCAAAAAGTCTGAGATCAGAATGCTGGCTGAACAAGTGAGAACCCTCTTTCTGGCAACCTTCTCACCATCCTTTATTCACATGGTGGACATCTCTCAAGTGTCTTCTTATTGGGACTTTAGTCCTATCATAAACCCTCATCCCTCCTGACCTCCCACCTCCAAACACCATCACCTCTCCAATGTCAACAATGTCAATGTTACAGCAACAACTAATGAATTTTAGGGGGATGCCAACTTGCATTCCACAACAGTGGGTGAAGTCTTTGAAGGTTCCAACATAGAGGTAGCACTGGAGGAGTGTCAGGGAGGGAATTTCACGTGAAGGGAGGGCAAAGGATGCACATGTGCCAGGTTTGCACAGGGCAGAGTGAGGAGGCATTCCCCCCAGGCACCCACCGCATTCTTCTTTCTCTGCGATTTACCCAAGGTCATATAGGAATCAAAGGACAAGAGGACTTTTGCTTTCAGCCTGGGCCTGGATTCACTCTGTCACATTCCCTTTCATCCCAAAGGTAGGAAGGATCCTTACTCTCCAGGAGAAATTGGGGCACATTGTCCTCTTGTTACTTACTCTCTGGCAAGCAGGGCCCTCTGGGGGGTCACAGTCCTCTGAGAACCTCCTGTCTAGAAAAAGTCATCTATTGCCAAGTGGATTTATAGCCTGCCATGTCTCCTTCCTTCCCATTAAAAAGCAGCAAGATTCTGGGGGATTCATATCTACATCTGAGGATCCACAGAAATAGGGATAAAGTAGGAGGCTGGGTGTGTGGCACTTTCTCTAGCCAAGGAGTTGGTGTTGGAGTGCTCCGGTGATGGGGGGGCTGTGCTGGTTCAAAAGTCAGGGAGTGACTGGGTAAGAGAGGCGTCCTAGTCCTCAGGTGTCATGGGCAGAGCTGGTCAGAGTGAGGTGTGAGAAAGACAGATGGGAGATGCAACAAGCTATTTAGACAGCTACAGAAGTGTCCACCGGTGGGACTAAGTTTCACTGTAAAAATGGGTCTTTGAGTCTTGCTGGGTTCAGTTAGCTGCTGGGTCCCACAACTCAGCCTGGTGTTTCATCTGTGATGGTGAATTTTCTCCATTCCCCCTCATATTCATTTTTCATCCTTCCTACCTGTTCTGGAGGATGACTCCAATGGACTGAAGCAAGGATTTTGGCTTAAAACAGCTACCATTTTTAATGCTTGTCCATACTATAGGTAGGAACTCAGAATATACCTAGCAGTGATAGTGTGTATGCCCCACAGAGTTTGGGACTTTGGACTGAAAGGCTCCCAGGTCTTCAGGTCCCTCACTCCCACTTGGGACAATTGATGCTGACCATGGCCTGGACCCTCTGGTAGTCCTCTGGAACACCTATGGATGGCCTCTCCTTATGGTTGCTTGCACTGCCTCACAGTATAGTAGCTAGCTTTGCAGAGTGAGCATCTTCAAAAAAGAGCCATGATGGGAGCTGCATTACCTTTTATGGCTTAGCAGATGTCATGTAGTTTCACTTTTGCTGTGATCACAATCATACTCAGATTTAAGGAGTGTTCAAGACCCATCGTAAGAATGAAATGCCAGTATGGGATGGGAGACATTGAACCTGTCATTTGGAAAAATGAATGAATCTCCATCTGAGAGTCCTTCAGTTACAAACTCACTCATTGGTGCAATCAACAAATATTCCATGGCTTCTATTCTGTTGGACTGTGGGTTACTAGTAATGATTGTGCTATTTTACCAAACGTTGCAACTCCCATGCAGCTCTGACTCCATGGGGGTTTCCTGGAATCATTCTTTCCCCTTTCTTTTTTAGCCCTAAGGGTGGCAGTAGCTCCCACTGTTACTAAGCCTGGGGTGCTTCACTAGCCTTTTCTGGATTCCTTTAACCCTGTCTATACTTTTAAAAAAGTCCCTTCATTGAACTATCTTCAATCACCCTCTTAAGTGACTGTTTCCTGCCAGGACTGGCACTGATACATCAAATATCATAGCAGCAAACAGGTTTAGGATGCCCAAAGTCCCATGGTGAGTGTCCCGAAGACGCAGGATTTGAACTCTCTGATCCATGTCCTATGTTCTGTTCCAGAGCACCACCAGTGATGTGCAGTCAGGGGGAGCGCATCTGCACAGCTCTGAAACCTGCCTCCCCCAGAAGCCAGTTCTCCAGGAACCAGGTTCTCCCTGGAAACTGACTCCTTGGGAACCAAGTTCTCCTGAAGACCCAGTTCCCCTGGAACCAGCATCTCCTGGGTACTCCCTCTTTTCTTGTGCAGTCAGCTCCTAGCCTGATATGACTTCATTTATGGTATCTCCAGGCTTCTAACTCCCTTGGTCTACCAGACCCTGGCTTTCCCTCAGTCAACAAAAAGGCAGACAGCACAGAGGGGTGAGGGAGATACAGCTCAACCCTACCTGTTCACACTTACAGGGTCATCAGGTTTATAATTCATTCACAGCTGGATACCTGGACCAGAGAGGTGAAGGTACTTGCCCCCAGCCACACTGCATGTGAGATGAAATTCCCCAGTCTAGCATTAATTCTGCACATCTACCAGTCTTGGCCAGCAGAGTTCCTAAACAGTTCTCATTGCTTACCCAATGATTTATATGATGATGATGGTGGGGATGGTGATGGTGATGATGGTGATGGTGGTGATGATGATGGTGGTGATGGCAAAGATGATAATGATGATGATAAACACCGCCATGACTTTGATACTTCGCCTTCAATCTTTCTCCTTAAGAGTGTCCAAAATTTTGGGAGGCACGCTCTATCGGTTGCAAGTGCAAGGTGGCTCCTGGAGTGCATTTCTCTCTAAGGGTTGCCCACAACATCTCTGTGAAGTGGGTTATGTCTCAGTGATAGTGCCATGGGTCAAACTACCAGTAAGAGGCAGAGCTGGGATTTGAACCAGGCTCTGTAAACCAGCATGCTCATTATGTTCTCTCCACCCAGGAATGAACAGACTGATGAGGGTCAAGTGACCCGCCTCAGGTCACAACAATGCAGGCATGTCCCCGTGAACCAGGTCTCCTCTCTCAGTGTCCCCTTTGTGAGTGAGTGTTCAGTTTTCCTCTGACTGCCAACCTGGTGCTGCTTCGCTGTGGAAAGCACCTGTAGGAAGCTTAAAGGTGTGGAGGTGTTTCCATTCTCTGAGTGTTTATTTCCTGTCTCAGTTCATCCCAGCTCTCAGTGCGGATCCTGAGCACAGCTGGGGTACTGCAATTTGGAAGGTATTGCTTAATTGATTCAATGAAAGAGTGAGCGAATGAATGAGTGAATGAGTGATGTCTGAGACTGGGAAGTGAACCAGTCAGTAAGAGATGGAGGGCCCCAGGTGAGCAGAGAACTGCCTTTCACTGGAATGACTTCCTGTTGATTTATTCTAGGGGAAAAAAACATAAAAATACAAATCTGACAACAAAGCAAGGCTGCGTGATAATTCTATTCCCAGATCAAATCACAGCATGGGGAATGCGTATCATCAACGTGATTACCTTGGGGGAACAGAGACAGGGAGTTTTATTAAATGAGACAATCTCGCTAAAAGGAAGCCTTACATTAGACTTTGGGCCTTAAATAATATTAGTGTCAAGAGCTGACAAACATTCCACATGTCGTGTCTGGGAGTGCACCGCTTTGGAGCATGTGACTTTAGAGGGGTCCCCTGGACTGGAGTGTCTGGGGCAGTGCAGCTGGGGTTTCTTCCCACTCTGGTGGCCACCAGACAAAGCAGTTCAGATCTGGCTTTTCTCATAGGCGGGCAGTCTCTCCCACCTGGTGACAGGGGAGTTTCTGCATCTCCACATGAGAAGGTTTTACATTTCCTGCCCTGGGGGCAATGGCCTTGGAATTTAACAGCACACTCTCTCCCACCCCCCCAGTAGAAGCACATGATTAGCTCTCAGATGGGGTTCCCTCCTGAAAAGGTGATTAGACAGTCCTGGGGTATGGTCATCCTTCTGTGCCTTCTGTCCTTACTCTTCCTCTCCTTGGAGTCCCTGCATGGGAATCCAGAGTCAGCATGACACAGTGACTCTGAGTATGGTCTTTGGAGCCACAGAGGTCTCAGAGGACTGGGCTCAGACCCTGTTTCATGGACCCTGTGACCTTGATTGGAATGTTAATCTCCTTGGGTGTCAGTTTTCTTGTCTACAAAATGGGTAGCTAGTTTTGATGTCATAAGCTTGTTCTGAGGACTGAATGAGTTAATCCACAAAAAACTCTAAGGACCATTTATGTCATACAGCAAGTGTTCCATCCATATTCTCCTTTCTCCTGTCTCTGATCCTACTCTCCTCTCTCAAAGGCTTCACCTATATCCCTGCCTCCCAGAAAATGATAATGGGCTACTTCTCTTCCTGTCTATGGTGGCGGAAGAACATCTCATCTTAATCCATCCAGAGGTAGAACTGTGAGCTCCGAGAGACCATTCAGCCCAGCAGTTCCTGTTATAGATGAGGAAACTGGGGTTCTAAATGGCAGCTTGCAACAGGCAGGAAACTGTTACTCTGGGAGTTGCCTCAGCTATGAAAGGCAGCCCTGAAATCTACCCGGGACCACACAGGTTTCTAGAACCCCAGGCCAGTGTACCTTGAGTTCATATCCCTACCTCCCCTTTTCCTCTCAAGCATGGGATAATTTATGGAGTTAAATTAACAATAATTGCATTCATTTTCCAAAGACCTAAGTGTGCCGGGTCATATGCTGAGTTTAACGTGAGTTTATCCAGTGAGGTGGCATTCCCAATTGCAGAGGAGTAAACTGAGGCTCAGAGTGGTTAACTGACTTGTTAGAGTCACACAGCTAGCGAGAAGTGGAGGCACCTGATTGGCAGAGTCTAACTCTGGGGCTGGTTCAATACAAATAGCTTTCCTGAATCACAAAGCAGAGTCTTCTCCTTGGCAAGATCAGGGGTAGGATGGTAGCTTGGGACTCCATTTTTTGCCCATAAACCTTGAAGAAGTCAACTACCCTTTCTGAGTCTCAGTTATATCACATATAATTCTAGCCACTGTGTCTACAGTGTTCATTGTGAAGCCTAGAGTCCTGGAGTTGCAGGGTGAAGGGCTCTTCCAGCTCATTTACCAGACCCCAATCCATGCCAGAGGGGTTAGCACTTGCCTGGGACATGGGGTGAGGACTTGGTACTTGACCCAGGGACTGTGCAGCATGAACTGATTTTCAGTTCTCCTTCCCAGGGGAATTCAGGCCCCAGCACTGTCCCCCAACATTGACTCCCACTCCTCTGTGTCTCTGTCACTATTGCCATGGATTTCTCATGTCACTACTACAGCCTCTTCATTGTCCTCTGTGCTCACCCCAACTCAAAGAAGGCACAGGACAGAGTGGTAGGGACTAGACTGGGATTTTGGGGAGCCTTGGGCCCAGTCTTACTCCGATATCAATGGGGTGTCTGAACTCAGCAAGCCCCCTCTTTCTGGCTCTCAGAGTCAGACGCTACCTTGGATTGAGCCATTGAAAACTAGGTAAGTTTGTGATTCTCCAAGGTATATACCCCGCACATCCCCCATACAGTGATGCTTACGGGCAGCTCACAAGGCTCACAAAGCTCACAAAACATCATGAAATAAATTTGGGAAATGCTGGGCTAAACAAAGTAAACAGTGTCCTTCCCTCAACTCTTCTTCACTGAAATAACTGATTCAATTTCAAAGGCAGTCAGCGCTTGCTCCCTGTGATCAGAGAGGAGCTGTGCTGCCAAGCAGATGCCAGCAGCCACCGGCCTTCGCCACTCTTTCTTGCAGAGCAAGTGACGCGAACGGCACGGGCTGTGTTTTCACACTTCTCACTCGGAACTCAGAAAACACACATGCAAACACAGATGCACACACATAGGGTGTTTAAAAGCCTTGTCTTGTTTTCCTCTGAATGCCTTGTCTGAGTCTGGAATGAGCTGTGAGCCTCGAGACCAGCTATGCTGTATAGCTTTCCAACAGGGGCTTTGTGCATCTCTGCAGGGCACAATGGGGAGAAGTTGGGCCAGACTGCCTGAGATGACCCAACACTCAGGCTTCTGAGACCCTTGGTGGGGAGGGTGGGTGCCAGATACCAAGAACACATAAGAGCACTCGGGAGCCACATTGGCAACCACCCAGAATACCAGCACCCAGGTAGGTGAATACCAGCACCTGGGGCTGGGGGCCTGGTAAGCTGGCTGACCTTCACTTTCTCCCTGAGCAGGCCATGGGCAGAAGCAGGCATGCCTGCAGGGAGCAGGGGAGCTGACATGTTGGTGCCTATGTCCAAGGAGGAGTGAGAGGCTAACTCAGTCCCCAGAATTTTCTCTCAACCCAGAGACTTCCTGGCTTTAGGCTGGGTGGGTACTTTGGTCTGACTGTGCTTCTTAGAGTGGGCCTCTGTTTTGGTGGCTTTGATTCTGTGTGTTCTTCTTCATGAATCCCAAGGATCAGGGACAAGCATGGTGTCAGCTAAGGTATTGGTATAGGGCCAGTTCACACGTTAGGACCTAGGGTCCTATCTAGACTTCTCAGATGACCACAGGTGGGCCACCAAACTCTCAGGGGTCCAAACCTCAGTACCTGAAAATTCTGGTTTGTGTCCTGGTCTGCCAGAATACTGTCAGAGCCTGAGAATGCCTCTAACTTCTGGTCTAGGTCTCTGTTTTCCCAGTGGGCTTACATTGGTCCTTGACTTTTGGGGTCACAAACTCCTTTGAGAAGGAGTCCCCCAGAGTTGGGTACAATGTCTATGCTTTAGTGTTGTGTAGCATGTGAGGGGGGTGTCCTCTTGCAGCTTGAATACTCTGGGGTCGTGGTTCATTTCTGAGGCCCTACTGGGTACAAGTCATGGGAGATTAAAAGGATGGGAAACAAGTGAATCTTTCCCCTCTGGGAGCATCCAGTTTGTCTGAGTGATTAAAATGCCAACACATGGAGCCTTTCACAGTTTCAAGTGGAAGTTCTCAGGGGTTAAGAGGGAATGGCTCTCTACCCAGAGAGGTCAGGGAGGGGTCCCTGGAGGAGGTTGAGTCATGAGGGGTAGACAGGATGGTATTTTTGGGCAGGAGCGCAGTGCTTGGAGCGTGGCATGGAGGCCTGAAGGGTTCTGGTATGAGAAACCAGTGCTGGGTAACTTCTTTGGGAAGGTGATGTGTTGAGCCTCCAGGGACCCCAGGGAGGGGCTGAAGGACTTGATCTTGTCTCTGCTCTTGGCACAGCTCTGAAGGCAAGAACCAGGCAGCTACGGCCACTGTGGGGAGGAAAGCTGGTTTCTGTCCCCACAACGAACTTCTACATCCCAGAGCCAACTGGGATAAACATCTATAATCATTAATTACCATCCGTGGTGTGATTTTATGACTTTGCAGATAAATGCCCTCTAAGGGAGTGTCAACATTACGGACTTCCAGTTTAATGATCTGGGGTGATGATTTAAGGGGTGGGGTTCCAGGCTAGAGGAAGGGAGCAAAAGCTGCTGAGAGGAGGGTGGGACTGCTTCAGAGGAAGGCCCAGTGTTTCTGACTGGGTGGGGCAGGGGTAACCTGAACCTACCATCAGCTGGTGGAGCTGGCTGCTCCTTCCTAGCCTGTCTGAAGCGGTGCACTTGCTGGCTACTCCCTGTGGCTCACATCCCTGGCCAAGTTTTGCAGGACTTTTGGAAGTGGGAGGTCTTCCCAGTCCTTTCTGCTGTCTGTTCCCTTAGCCTCACCTGGCTTAGAGTCTCTCCTCACTTAGATTTTCTTTAAGCCTAGCTTCTCACCAGGAGCTTACTTTCCCTTTCTCAGGTACATCTCCACCTGCCCACCTCCTGCTTGTTCTTTATCTATCTGCTAAGAAGTCCTTGCATGCTGGGAGGATCCCCTTCCACCTTTCCTCCATCTTCCCTGAACCAGAGGGAAGCTGGGAGCTCTGGGAGATCTGGGACTTCAGGGAACATCTTTAAACTCCCTCAAAGTCAGTCTGGCAGTGGCATGTGGGGGAATCTTCCTTTGTGGTTATTGCATTTGGATTTCTTTCAGGAAGAAGAGCTGCCCTGGGTCAGGAAAGAGCCAATGTCATTGAACCCTACTGTGTGCTACATGCTGACACTGGGCAAAGCCCTTTCCATGTCTTTGCATGAGGTCAGGTCTCTGGAGCCTGACTACCTGGATGTAGTCTGCTACCTTCTGCCATTTTATGCTTGGACTTGGCAAGTTACTCAACTTCTGTTTCCTCTTTTGTAAATGTGCTTCCCGATGGTACCTGTCTTGTAGGCTTATTGTGAGGATTAAAGGAGTTAGCACACAGGAAGTTCTTATTGTATTTTCAGCTCATAAATGTGCTACTAGATTGCTGCGATTAGTCTTTTTCTGGAATCCTTACAAACATTGAGTGATGGACAGAGATGGTGTGACAAGGAGCAGAAAAGTGGACTGGTCAAGGGTTTGGGTACAAGCTGGTCACCATGTTTAATTCCCAGTAGATAATTCGCCATGGGACCTGGGACAGGCGATTGCATTCCCTAGGCTGGAGTTTCCTCGTTTGTAAAATGCTGATAATAATAGTAGTGGCCTCCTAGGATTACAACTCTGATTAAATGCATTCAGATCCATAAGGTAGGTCGCAAAGCACATAGCAGGCTCTCAATAAATGGGAATGTTGTTCCCAGTTGGCAGATGGAAAAGCAATTCAGGCAAGGGGGAGAGCATTGCCCAGGGAGGTCATCTTAACTCAGTGCCATCTGAGCTCAAAGCTGAAGCATAGTCTTCTTGAGCTCCCTCTCTGCCATGGCTAGGGTCAGGTTCAGGCCTTTTGGGGTGTCCAAAGTCCTTTCGTTTGTGGCCATAATTGGAAAAACCACCACCACAGCTCAACATGTGAGCTAATTGAACTTTGGTGAGTTGAACTCTGCTAGGGCACCTTTCCTCCAGAAAGCAGGGCCAGCCAAGTCCATTCCATTGACCTCAGCCGGTACGAGGGGTCCCTGGCCAATCAATCCTCTTTCTGACCAAGGCCACCAATTATCGCCCCTTTGGATTCTCTCTCCTGAAGCCTGTTGTGTCCACTCAGCATGTGGTCAGGAAGCTGGGCCCACCTCCTTCCCTTTAGATTTTGTTCTGCTCCTGCCTGGCTGCCCAGCCACGTGGGGAGTTTGTCAAGTGCAATTTCTGCCTGTTGTTGCTGGCCTGCCCTCCGCAGAATGCTGACCGGGCAAGCAGGATCGGTGGCTCAGAGCCGCAGACATCATTCTCCCGTGATAAGGGCCAGTGCACACCCTTGAATGAGCCTGTCGTTCCTCATTGTCCCAGGCAGCAGCGCAGGCAAGGCCACCTCTCAGCTCTGATGAGCAGGTAGTCTGGAATGGCCACAGCAGACCCTGCAGGGGGCAGGTGAGGAGCCCTTGAGGCGCTGAGCCCAGAACTGCTGGGAGAATTGCACTCCCAGCCCTGCCCTTGAAGAGACAGGTGTGTGACGTCACCCACATGATGCATGCACCATCAGACAGTCAAGCTGGAACTCTGGGGTGAAGTCAGATTGTGTGCATCTAAAAGTGGCTAATAACACTGAGTTCACATTTCATCACAGGTAGGTGGCACCTGTGGGGGATTTTCTTTTTTTGAGACTAGGTCTTGCTATTTTTGCCTGTGGAACTACAGGCTCACGTTGCCCGGGGTACCACAAACTCAAGCAATCCCCAGCCTCAGCTTCCCAGGTAGCTGGGATTACAGGCATGCACCACCACACCCAGCTATTTTTTTGGGGACTAGGTCTCGCTATGTTGCCCCGAGCAGGACTCAAACCATGATCCCTGGCCCCTCTCGTGGCTTCCTAGGCTGCCACTTACAGGTATGTGCCACCATGCTTGGCCCTGTGGGGGATTTAAAATGTGCCTGTGTATTCTTTTATATGCCTCCCTTCAAAGATGCTACTGAATCCCCCTTTCCTTGAAGATGGGTGGGACTTAGTGACTTAGTGACTTGGTTCTTCCTTTAACCAGGGCCAGGGAAGAACCCTGGTGACTACAGAAATGACAGCAGCAATCTTCAGACACCTACTATAGCCAGGACACTGGCTAAGATAACCTGTACTTGTTCATTTGATCCTCAAATCCATGGAGGGGCAGCTGCTGTTATTTATATCCCCTTGTCAAAGGGGAGGAAACTGAGGCAAAGACAGGTTAAGCAGATCACTCACTGACATCAATTACCAAATCACATTTCCATGACCTGGTTCCCAGCCTCATTTTTCATCCCTAGGCTCCCCTAACACCTGGAACCCCCGAAGCGACAGCCTAGGGGCCTGACCATGGTCTCAACACTTGCCTGGGCTGTGTTATTTCCTCTCTGTTTGGGTGAAATGGGTGTGCTCTTCCCTGCAGATGACTGACTGCAGAGCTGAGAGACCCATGAAGAGAAAGGACTTAGGATCTCTGTGGAAACTTCTGGGTTCCAGGGAGGTGACAGCAAGCCTGAGAGGTAAGAGTCAGCCTCTTTCCTGGAGGAAGATGCTGGGACTCAGAGTCAGCAGGGTGGAGGGAGGGGTGGGTCACCACACGGATTGTGGACACAGGAGCTCTGGAAGCTGACCTGGGAATTCCTGGTTAAACTTGTACACAGCAGACAATTTTAACAAAATGCCAAGCAGACACTGTTTGAGCAGGACTGTGTGGTTTTGGCAGCCATCCCAGAGAATTCTCACCTCATCCTGGGTGTGTCAGATTAGCAACACCCCACTACCCACCAGTCTCCCAGATAAGATCCTAGGGGTCCTCTGTATCTTCCTGCTACCCAAGTTCCTCACTTGTCAGTCACTGGGACATCCTGCCTCCTGCTGACCCTCCTGACATTTGTCTGCTTCTTTCACATCCCAACTTCTGCCCTGCTGTTCTTCACCACCTCAGGTCTGCCAGCTTACTACCATCATCCCCTGCCTACTTCTCCACCTCTCAGTTGCTGTTCCCTTATATGGTACCACAGAGTTATTCCTTCTTTTATTGTAAATTCTCAGGGGCTTCCATGGACCTCAAGATCAGGTCCAAATCCCTGAGCATGTTTAATGAAAACTTTTGTGCTTAACCACCTGGAACACAAATCCTGAGTCATGTCACTGAACTAGAAAACTGCTCTGACTGAGGACCATGGTGGTAATCAGAGAAGACTTCCTGGAGGAAATGACAGCTACTAGGCTGAGGGCTAAAGACAATCCATGCCAAAAGCCACAAAGGAAAGGTGGTCTGGGACAATAGCCATCTCTGAGAACCTTCCTTGAGTTGCACCCCAAACTCTGGATGCCCCCTGGTCCCCACCCTTGCCTTGGGATTTCCGAGAGGAAACAGAACTTTGGGGTCATGTCTAGTTGTGTAGTGTGGACTTTCTGGGAAATACCGCTGGCCAGTGGGCCGCCATCCACACAGGAAGGGGGGTGCAGGGCTGGTTTCACCAAGCCGAGATAAGCAGCCCTGGAATGACCCAGAGAGGAAGCCTCTGTGAGGGAGCCTCATGTGTGCAGGCAGGTGTTGACCAGAATTCCCACACACAAGTAGGAGGTAAAGTGACTAGCAGAGAGCTGCGTTTTGGGGAGCAAGAGAGCATCCTGCAGGACAAAGAAAGGAATCATGATTCTCTTCCCCAGGGGCCCAAGGAGAATGCTGCATGAGCTCATGGCTAGAGGAGGACCCTACACTAGACCATTTGCTAAGATGTGACAGGGCAAGGGCCATGCTTGCCGGGAAGCTGAGCCACCTAACTGAAGTGTTTGTTCAGGAAACAGGACTGATCTAATGATTTGAGATGAACTAACTCTTTCTGTGTAGCAATTTGTCTCAAACCCAGCCCTGGATTCAAGGAATAACAAGCACTCCAGAAAGGACAAGACTTGACATCTGCGAAGATGCTAGGTCAGAGTCCTTCAGCTTCTGTTTGCACCAATGTGGGATGCTGGGAAGCTGCTTTCTACTTTGAGGACCTCAGTATTCCCATGTGTGAAATGGAAATGTAAGCAATAACCTTTCTGCCTCCAGTTGGAGGATCATATAAAGGTGGCAAGTTTACACAGGCTTTTAGTAAGCTATGTACATCATGGTTGTAGGTCTTGGTAATGAGAAGACTTCATCCTTGCTCTCATACAATTTGCAATCTGTTAGGGAGGCAGTGAAGTATCTGGGTTAGGTACACCTGTGTTCAGCATACAGCAAGGAACATTTCAGGCATGGAAGACTTCCTGGAGGAGGTAGCTGTTAAGCTGATACCTGAAGGAAGGAGGAAGATGCAAGTGGGAAGGTAGATTCCTCAGGATAGAGGTAAAGGAGGTGGAAGGGAGTTGTTGGAATGACTCTTATTAGTTCAGTATCTTCCAGGTGCTTTTGGAAGTTTGGTATGACATGGTGAAAGACAGAATTTGACAAGGGTTGTGTGTTCTCAATGGTGGAGAGGAAAAGGCACTGGATGGAGGGCTTGGCTGTGCCCCATATAGTAAATCAGATACAGTAATGATTTGAGGAGGAACTCCAGGAATTAGTACCATCAAAGAATGCATAACCCCACTCAACTTACCAGTTTGGTTCATGCAGACACCAAATGGAATTAGGATGGTGATGTCTCCATTCCTCCAAGAAAAACTGATGGACCTGAGTTCATCAATAAGACTCAGGTCCTGTAGGCTGAGTGAGTTACAACCCCCTGGAAATTCCTGCAACCCCCAACATGAACCTCAGCATGCCTATATGAATAGGCTTTCATCTGGGTCAGCTCAGGGACATTTCAGTCCCTCTTGTCAGTTGAACCATTCCTGCAGTGATGGTCTCTGGTCTAAGTTATTATCCTGAGCAGTTGGCTGACATTTGCTTGTCTGGTGACCTGATGACAAGTTCTAGCATCTTCCAATCAACTTCATGTCTGGAGTCCAGGAAGGCAGGCTCCCTGAAAGGGGGTTTTCGGAGATATTAGTTCACTCTGGGAAAATGAGACTTTCCACATGCAGATATTAGCTAATGGAGACCCTCATTATTTGTCATAGCGTTAATTTTAGGAGATAGTCCTCATGCACATTAGGAAGCTATTTTAATGTTACATGAATTAGACCCTTTATTAGCCATTGGAGGTCAGGGAGGTAATGAAGTACTCAAGATAGAAGGGAGGAATCACACTTCACCTTGAGACTAGTCATTTCCTTGTGTTTCACTGGAGTCAGCTCATCTGTCAGGCAACGCCTGTGGCAGACACAGGGAGGGTCTGCATGACTGGCCTGATCCGGGGGCACACAGGGACCAGATTGGTGTGCGTGTATGTCTAGGAGCATAGCATTAGAGTGTGTGGTGTGCAAGTTTTTGTGTATGTCCACACCTAGATTGTGCATGTGTTTGTGTATCTAGCAGTGAATCTCAAATGTGTGTACAAAGAACAAATGGATCTCATGTGCATATGTGCATGAACAAAGAACCTTCTAATTGAGTTGTAGGAAAACTGTATGGGCTTCCTGTGGTGAGGTGACCTCCTTGTTATTTGAGGGGCTTATCAAATCTCTGGATAACTGGCCTCTTTGAAGGACCCCCTGTCAGGAAACAAGGCCCAGCAGAAAGACTCTCAGCCTCAAGATTTTAGGATCCTGGATCTCTGAACTGGGATCTAGATGCTCTGCTTTCTTGAAGCCTAGCATTGCCTAGTGGCCAGAGGGAATCTTCTGCCCCTTTTGGGTCTTGCTATTACTGCCCAGGGAGACTTAAAGGGGACCCAGGAAACATGGAAGATCCATTCAGGCTCTTTTTATAGGTTTTAAGATTGGGTTAGTGGGCTCTCCACTAGCTTTTGGGTCCCCCAAGCTAATTGTGGAGTCCCTGTTCTTCCAGGTGGGGATAATCAGACCTGCTCTAGGGTCTCTGCTCTTTTCCCCTGAGTCTGTCAACCAGTGATACTTCAGGAACACCCTTGTGTGTCCTTTGAGGCACCCTTTCCCCCATCTGCCTCTCTCTGATTTCCTCTGGGCTCTGGTGAGAGACACTGAAACTGCGAGGATTGATAAACAAGCAGATGTGGGGAATCCCCATACCCACAGAAGGGTGTGGAACAACTTTCAAAGGCCTGTTCTCTGTGATTCACTATCCTGGAGCACACTCAGGTGATGTGGGAAATGGCCCCAGAGCTGCATCTGGCAGCCCAGGGCTCCATGACCCCACAGTAGAGTTCACTGTCCTCCACTCTCAGGGGCACGACACTTTACAGTCTACCAAGGGCTTTCTTCTTCAGTTCTTAAGAACCCTCAGGAACTTGGGCAGCAGACTCAGCCTTTAGGAATGATGAGGAGAGGGTGATATTCTGCTGAAGGTCAGACAGGAAGCCAAAGCCTGAGCTGGGTTTGGTCTAAAGTCCTGGTGCCCCAGTTGGGGGACCCATACCCCTCACTTTCTTTGTTTGCTTCTATGCTGACTATGGCTGCTTCTCCTAACAGAAGCTGAAGTCTCAAGCTAAGTGGGCAGTGCAAGAAAGCTAGGGGATGGCCTCTGTAGTCACCTCTCCAGGCCTGGTTTGTGTTCCACTGCCCCTTGGGTAGATCGCCTCATCTTTCTTCTCCCTTTCATCTGTGAAATCTTATCTGGAGGAAATGAGAAGGGCTCAGGGACTTTTAGGTATGTCACCTGTGGTTTGCTCCTTTTCCTTTTCCTTAAAACTGAATGGATAGGAATAGGCCTGGGGTCTTCTTTGCCAGGAAAATAGGCGGGAACCAGTTTGCCTGTGAGCATTCTAGCTAGGCTACCCACCTTGCTTCCTGTTCTGTCACCTTGAGCCCTCCGGTAATCTTCCTGTCTGGGTCCCCTGATAAGTTCAAGTGGTCCCATATTGATGGGAGTGAGAACAAGTTGGGAGAATAGGAACCGGGGTAGGGGTGGGGGCATGCATGGACATCTATCAATTCTCGGTCCTGCCCTCTCTCCTTTTCCACAGGACCTGCCAGGCATCACATTTGGTGCATTTCCCTGTCTGCAGGAATGACTGTCTGCATCATCACTTTTTGTCCGCAGCCCCTAATGGGTGCCTGGCACATGGTAGCTATTTTCAGAATAATCAGACAAATACATTCAGCAGTGGGGGAAGGTCTTGGGTCTTGGGGACCTTGGAGAGACAGGGCAGCTGGTCTTGGCTGGGAATTTAGAACTTATTCATGCCCTTGTCTTGCTAATACAGGAACCGAGGCCTAGGAGCAGAGGTCCTTGTGGGATCTGTGGGGGGTCAAGGAGGGGAGAAGATAATAAGCAGCAGCTGGGTGGACTGAGGGATGGAGAGAATGAGGGAGGGGTGTGGATGGGTCAGGTACTTTTTAGACTGGAAAGAGTAGATGGCAGCTCCATCCTTAGAGTCATAGAGTCATAGGGGCATAGAGTACGGGGTGAACAGATTGAGAACTAGAGCCCCATGTAGCCAGACTTTTTGTCCAGTGCTCACCCTATGGTGTTTCTTACCCAGGCCCCAAATCCTGGGTAGGCTGGGAGAAACTCCAGCCTGGTACCATTCTTCTGGTCTATCTGTGAACCACACATGAACAAAGAAAGCCAAGGGTCCCCTGGGCCTCAGGCCCCACAGAAGCTGAGGTCTGGTCCTCTGGCCCCAGCATATGGGGATGCTCATGGTTTGTGCACACAGACCTTAAGTTTGCTTTCTTGGGGTGGTACTATTGAGGGGGATGAGGAAAGTAGAGTGATCTCTGCACATGGTGGGAAATTTGGGCCATTGATTTGCATTTATTTCCTGCTCAAATGATGCACAGTGACTGCCGCTGGGGGTGGGGGCCAAGGAGGCTGCTCTTTAGCATTTTAAGTTTGTAGATAATTGGAGGAAAATAACTCCAATAATGAAATCACTGCTGGATCACATTCTGATACGTGACAAATCAATTCATTTATGATACCTTCTTTGTCACACTGAGCCATTCTGGCGCTCAGTGGAAACCTCTTAAATTAATAAAACTGTTAAATCCATAAAATCCTCTGTTCCGAGTAGCACATCACAGCACAAGTTTGAATCATTAAAGAAATAAAACTGATAAATGTGAGCTGGGGAGTGTCTGTGTCTGCAAAGAGGGGCTGGCTTTTAAGACAGATACAATATAATAGTCATAAGCTCCAATATATCCTCTCTATGTATAGCAGGGGGAGGGGAAGGGGCGGGGCTGCCTGCACATTCCAGCGAGGAAGGCTGGTGGATACAGGCCTTAGCCAGCATGGGGCAGGCTGCTTTAGTGGTGATTTGTGGGACTTTAGCTTTTTAAATAAAATGTGATTTAATAGTAAAGAGAAAAAAAATCAAGCCTTTATTGGACCCTGTCGAACCTGACTTAGTTCAAGAGGGATTTTCCAAAATAGCTGCACTGGTCTGAAAGAGAAGGATGGCAGACTGTCAAATCCCATCCTGGCCAGGGAGTAGGCAGATGGGGGAGACAGAGGGGCTGGTGGCCCCCAGCTCAGCTGCCTGTTGGCTGTGTGATCTCAGTCAGGCTGCTGCACTGCTCTGAACTTCTGTTCCTGGCCTGTAAACTGGGGCTGGGGATGCTGATCTCCTAAGGAATACTTGAGCTGATCTGTGGAAAAAAAGAGTTTTGTGAACTGTAAAGTGCCAGGCCATGTCAATGAATGGTCAGTCTTGAACATGACCCTAGCTGATGAAGTTTCCTACTATTCTTATTATACAGAGCTGGATATTTTTGTTGTTGTGTATGGGACAAATAACATGATCCTGAAGTGACATCATATACTGTGTATTCTGTTTGTATGAGTTCCTTCTCAAATGCATACCCTCAGGGAAGAGTCTTACATTTTTTATTCAGGCTGAGTGGACTTGGGTGAAACCAGCAGGGAGGTTGTCACACAGAAAGTAGCCATGTTAATTCAGTTTGGAAGACTGAATTATGGGAGTGTTCAAGGGTCCCACTCTGTGCCAACTGCTGGCAAGGGTAGACAGGTGGGAGTCACAGGATGAATGAGACCATGACTCACCCTTTCAGTTTCCGTGGCCCCCTTTTCTTGTCCATTTGTCCTTCACACCAGTGGAATGGGAAGCTCCCTGGGGCCACAGTCTCTGTCTTTCCTCTTCTTCCCCCTTGAAGGCTCTTCTCCATAAGAGAGCTCCAGAGGGCCTGTGGTGTTCACCCTCCATTCTGGAAACCAGAGGATCATCCAATGTGCTGGTATTCAAACCTCATTTACTCACAATTAAAAAAAACCTTTTTATGTTGCACGCAGCACACATGTACATGTTATTCACACATAATTGGAGCATAATTTTTAGGGAAAAATACCCTTTCTGCTCATTTGAGATTCTCCTTTATTCCATTCAGTTCCGTTCTTTTCCATTCTTCTGTTTTTTTTTTTTTTTTTTTTGGTTTTGTTTGTTTGTTTTAAAAATGCCATCTTGATCCACTAAATTAGTTTCAGGATCCAACAATGGATGTGACCAGTAGTTTGTGCAATTCTGATCTGGGTTACCTCCTCAATTTCCTTACGGGGCACTTGGCACATAGGAGAGACCAGTATATCCCAGACTGCATAGGCTGGGAGAGCACAGGCCCACATATCCTGAACCCTCAACCTTCCACAGTCATCCCTCTCCCTGGCTCAGCCTGAGCCCCACCAGAGCCCTCTCTGTTGGTCACTCAGGGCAGGACTCAGAGACTCTGGAGGGGGAGGAACAGGGAGGCTGTCATCAGCAGCCTCTGTCTACCTTCTTGAAAAGAGAGTGGAATTGACAAGATGGCTCACCTGCTCTCTACACCCCACAGCAATCAAAGGGTTCTGCGGGTGGGGGAGCCTGTGCCCCTGGCATAATGAGCCATGTGGACCCAGAAACCTGACAAGCCTTCACTCCCCCGAGCATCAGGAGTTCTTGACAGTCGGCGACTTGAGCGCTAATTGCCAGCCAGGGCGAGGGTGGCAGCCCCGCAATCCATATCAATTATGGGCATTGGCCATGGCTGAGAGACAAAAGGTTCCTCGGAGGCTGTCAGACCCTGGTGTCATTACTTGGAGCTGCCATGCCTGCTGGAGGCCAGTCAGGAACAATGGTCCCTGCCACTTCCCACTGCCTTGGTGGCCTGGCCCTGGGCACTGCTGGCTGTTGGGCAGGGCCTGACAGGTGTAGGGGCAAACATACAGTCTGCCTGGCCTGCCTTGATATGTTGTTAACGTGCTTGTTACCTGCGATGGGTAGACAGCCATTCCTTGCCTCACCGCTCTTCAAGTCAGCTTTTTTGTTTAATCCAACAGTTGATTTTTCTTGTGGGGAAATAGAAATGGTTCCCCAAAGTATCAGGACTGCAGGCTTTCAAACTAAGAGCAGCTGAGGGCAACTGAGAGGCTGAGTAGGTGACTTTCTGGATCCCCATTCAGTGTCCAGATTAAATCTATTTCTCAAATTGAACTTTCTGTGACAACACTCGTTCTCAGAATCACCTGGAGGGCTGGTTAAGCCAGAGAGTACATGTTCCAGTGCCAGAGTTTCCTTTCAACCCTGTAGGGCTGAGTCTGCATTTCTGTAAGTTCTCAGGTGATGCTCACACTGCTGGACCAGGGACTATACAACCAGACCTGTTGTTCTAGAAAGAGTTCCAACTTCCGTGTGTGTACACTGCATAACATGGGAACTTTCCCCAAAACACAGGTGTGCTAGGGGATCAGCCCGAATCTAGAACCTGAATTTTCACAACTGAGGCTGGGGAGTCAGATACAGCTCACACCTGTCCCAAGTTGCTGGAGGTAGTTCAGGGACATCCATGTACTGCTCAAGGGTGAGGAGCACTTTTGAATATTTGGAGCTATACAGAGAAGCCAGGACTGTCTAAAGCCCCCACAAGGCACCACTTGGCCCATCAACTCTTTAGGGGTCCCTGACAAATATAGAGGTTAGATGGGGGGCAGCAGTTGTCAAAGGTTTTCCTTGGTGACTGGAGCTTTGGGACCATAGTGTTGGGTCTGGACTTTAATTTTGAGTTTGCTTTTCCTGTTCCAGGATGTCCTGTGACTTTGAACTTTAATTTCCCATCACACTTTGCTTTGTGATCTATTCATATTCCAGTGATCTATTCACTCCTCTTCCATGTCATGCCCAACCTGTGATAGAAGCAGGCAGCTGGCAATCACGTGGGCAGATAAGGAAACTGAGGCTTAGGAAAGGTCAGTGACTTGTCTTGGAACCTCCCCTGAGAGGCAGGAGGTGGAGCTATGTTGTTCTGGTGACCAGAAGACCAGACCACTTCAGGAGACCAGGCAGCCGCAAGGCCCCCTCAAGGGCATGGCTGAGTGAATGACCACAGTGTGCTGAAACCAGCTGGCAGGCTCCAGGTAGAGGCCTCTGCGTTGTTCACAGCCTTGGGACTTGTGTGGATCTAGGCATCATGCCGGGTTAAGGGACTTTCTGGGCTTCAAGTTGTTCTGTGCTCTGGAGGTCTGAGTACTCCCAGAAATCTCTGCTCCACTATAACCAGACTTGCCCTTCCCAGCCTCTCACTATTCCCTCCTTAGACCGTGCTGTGGCTTTTAAAGAAAAAGCAGCTTTATTGAGGTATAATTTACATACCATAAAAGTAAGTCATCCATTGGAAGTCCACAGTTGGATAAGTTTTAGTAAATTTATACAGTGTGCAGCCTTCAGCACAGTCTAGTTTTAGAATATTTCCCTTGCTCCCATGCTTTTCTTCAGTCAATTCCTGTTCTTGTCCTCAGTCCCAGTATCATTTTGCTTTTTATAGAAATTTCATGTAAATGGAATCATATCACAAATAATTCTGTGTGTCTGGCTTCTTTAGCAGAATGTTTCTTAGGCATATCCATGTTGTTTCAGGTGGTATTACTGCATCCCTTTTCATTGCCAGCTAGTATACTAATGGATGACTGTACCATATTTTATTTATTCATTCATCAGAGCATAGGGTTTAAGACTGATTCCAAATTTGGGCAATATCAAATAGTGCTGTTTCAAACATCTGCATAGAAGTCTTTCTGTGGATATATATTTTCATATCTCTTGGGCAAATACTGACGAGTCACATGCTAAACTGTTTTCTAAAGTAGCTGTACCATTTTATAGTCTTGTCAGCAATGTATAAAGGTTTTAGTTTCTCGACTTCCTCTCCAACACTTGTTATTGTCTATCTTTTTTATTAGTGCCACTCAACTGGTTATGTAAGAGTTTAATTTGTGTTTCCTTAATGACAAATGATGCAAAGTTTGTTTTCATGGGCCCATTAGTCACTCCTATGTCTTGGGTGAGCTATTAACTCAAACTTTTTCTTTTAATTGGGTTGTTTGCTTTATTATTATGTTGTAAAATTTCTTCATATAGTCTCAGTAAAAGTCCTTCATCAAATATATACTTTGCAAGCATTTCTCCAAGTGGTGTGCCTTTTCATTTTTAAATAACCTTTTGAAGTGTGAAAATCTTAAATTTTGATGAAGTCCAGTATATCAGTTTTTTCTATTATGATCATGTTTTGGTGTCCTATCTGAGAAATCTTTGCTTAACTCAGTCCAAAAGACTTTCTCCTATTTTTTCCCCTAAAAGTTGTATAGTTTAAGCTCCATGATCTGTTTGAGTCAATTTTGTGAATGGTGTAAGAACCTAAGATCTTTTAGTTTTCATTTATTTTTTTTCCATATAGATATCTACTTGTCCCTGCAACTATCCTTTCCTAATTGGATTGTCTTGGCATTTGGTTATAAATCAAACGAGATCGGGCACGTTCAGGGTGGTATGGCTCGCCGTAGACATTTGGTTATAAATCAATTGATCATATATATGTGGATTTATTTCTAGACTTTCTATTCTGTTCATTGATCTAAAAGCCTATCTTTATACCAATACCAGGCCATCTTGCTTACTGTAGCGTTAGACTAAAATTTGAAATCTGGTAGTATAATTTTTCCAACTTTGTCCTTGTTTATCAAAATTGTTTTGCCTACTCTGGGTTATCTTCATTTCCATATAAATTTTAGGATCAGCTCATCAATTTCTACAAACAAACCTGCTGAGATTTTGATAGGGATTTGATAGGGATTTTGATGGGAAAACTTGCCATCGTAACAATTTAGAGTTTTCCAATTCATGAGCATTTACTTAGACCTCCATTTATTTAGGTTTTCTTTGATTTCTTTTAACTATATTTTATAGTTTTCTGTGTTTAATTTTGTTCTTTGATTTATTTTATTAAATATATTCCTAAATGACTTTTTCCTTTTTGATGCTACTGTGAATGACTTGCTGGCCAGGGGCCACCAAGTGGGAGGGAGCTGCTCCAGCCTCTGGGTGAACTGTCTTTAGCTAGGGCTACAGGGAGCAGAGAGAGCCTTTCCTGTGAGGCCTTTCCTTAAAGGCACAACAGTGAGCAAAATGAAAGATTGGCGTTGATTTGAGGCACGAAGTGTTGGGGTTGGTTTGTTTCACAGAGCTAGCAAACTGGGACATTTGCCTGTGGGCTTGATAAAGTGCTCAGGTGAGGAAGGAAAAGAATCAGACGCAGAAGCAGAGGCAGAGGGAAGGAAGGGATGACAGAAGAAAGGCAGACAGGAGAGGGAGGAAGAGACCCACAAGTGCAGTGTGTGGGAGTGCCTGCTGGGTGCTGACATGTGTCATGTCTTGATCTTTAGTTTGACAGATTCACAAAAGCAGCAACCCTGCCACAAACACCATGTGTGTGCCTGAACTCAGCAGCATAATCCTCAGTTTCTGAGGCCCTCAGATGAAACTCAGTTTCTTCATCTGTGTAGTGGAACTCTGGATTCTCTCTGCCATGACCCAGGAGAAAGGCTGAAGTAGGTGAGGTTCCCTGGGCTAAAGCTGAAGGGGATGTTGTCTGTAGGTACCTCATGCCTGGGAGCTGTTCTTGGGGGGAGGGGAGGGAGCATCAGTGGTCTGGATCCTAAATTACTTTAAGAATTGTGCTGCATCTTTGTAAATCTATGTGCCTGAGAAAGGAGGAGAAAGACAAGAAGAAAACCAGGAAGAGTCATAAAAATGACAATAAAACCTTGCATTGTTATGTTTCCTTCCTTTATAAATTATTTATAATTAAATTTTTTATTTTGAAGTAATAGTAAATTTACATGCAGTTTTAAGAAATAATGCAGACATCCTGTGTAGCTTTTACCCAATTCTCCTCAGTGGTAACATCTTGTAAAACCATCGAACAGAACAGTCTCACCACCAGGGCGTTGATGTTGCTGGAGGCAAGATGTGGAAACTTTCCATCAGCAAGAGGGTGCTTCTTTCTCAGAGTAGATTTTTCACTTGAAGGTAGATCCAGAATCCTGGGTAGCACAGGGCACACAGAGGAAGGATGGTCCCTGGGGCTTCTTCCCTGTGGGGAATAGCTGTGAGAGGGTGCAGACAATAAATGACAGGGCAAGGCCACAGGCCTCCCAGAAGTGAGGAGCCACTGGCTGAGTCTGGAGGTTCTGTTTCAGATGAGTGATCTCTGCTTTCCTGGGTCTAAGGGACACAGAAAAGGAGAAGGGGCCCCTCGGACCTGGAGGACAGAACTGGAGGAGGTTGAACTCAGGATAAGGTCCTGGGAGGTACCTGGGGAGGCTGGATAGCCAGTGTGGGTGCCTAATAAAGGCTAGACTAGATGATGCTGGGAGCCCCCTCCCAGCCTTAAGGGGCTGATGTAGGTACTGGGGTACAGATCAGAATTCCCCAGGCTCTACCTGAAAGATACAACTGGTCTGGCCGCGCTGCTTTGGGTACTCCTTACACACTACCTCTCCTTTGGCTAGGCATAATCCTTCTCAGTCCTGGACTGTCCCAAAGAGCCCAGAGCTCCTGTGTCACCCTGTCTTTCCAGGACCAATCAGTGGTCACAAGAACCAAGTTCAGATCTGTCTGTTTGGAGTTGTCTGAAAAATAAAGTCCTGAGAGGGGGCAAGGTGGGGAGCATGCAGGACTAAGAGGTGACCACCGGGTCCTGCTCCTTTCTTGATGTGCTAATCTTTGTACTCCATCACCATAGCCTGGACCCCACTTTCCTTTGCTCTTTTCATGCCTGATTCTTCCGAATGCTTCAGTTCTCAGTCAAAGGATGCCTCCTTAGAGAGGCCCTCCTCGACTGCTGCAAGCCATCCCCTCTTTCCTCTTTGATAGTTCATCCGCCACCTGCATGCTTCATTCTTGGCACATTCACAATTTGTCAGCGTCTCCATTCAGAAGTTCTTTCTTTTTTTTAATACTTGCCTTTTAAATTTATTTATTTATCTTTTCTTTTCTTTTTTTAAATTTGATTACACACACACAGATATTCCCCAGGGTTCTTGCACTGCTTTGTCCTCATGAATCATCATCTTAATTTCTTAGGCCCCTTCCTCCCCTGACTTTACCCCCCTGTCCCTCTTTTATTCTATGCTCTAGTTCTGTTGACTGTTAGCTTTAAATTTTACTTCTCCCTTTTGTTTATTTGTTTTTCCTCTGTCCCACATATAAGTGAGCTCATCTGTATTTCTCTTTTTCTTTCTGGCTTATTTCTGCTAGCATGATTCCTGCTACCTCCATCCATGGTATCACAAATGCTGCATTCTTATGGTCTGTCTGTTCATGTGGGAGTCACCTTGGCCTTATTTGCATCTGTGCTCCCAGTGCCTAGGACAGTAGATGCTTGCTTTATGGATGAGTAGTAATAACTAAAACTTATGGCATATTTATAGGTGTCAGGCTCTATTCTGAACTACCTGTATTAACTGAACAATCTGTGGTGTGGATGCTATTATTATTCTCATTTTATAGTTGAGGAACCAGCAACAAAAAGTTTAAATTTTCCACAGTGAGTGAGTGGTGAGGGCAGGATTCGAACCCAAGGAATCTGGCATCAGGATCATGCTCCCAAGATCCTGAAAGTATGATGCCCACCTGCCTCCTGGCCCTGGTCCTGCTCGAAGTGGGTTGTGGACACCAGTCTTCATTGTTTTCCCAGACATGTATCTGAGTTCCCTCCCAGTCTTCCTTCCTTCTTGACCTCTGCCGGCCAAGGGTTCTGACTCCCCTGGCCTGATGCCTTCTGACAGGACTCTACCCACCCAGGGGTCTCAGGGTGAGGGAGGGGTGAGGACTTGTAATCCAGAAGAGAATAGCATCCTGCCTCCAGTCCAGGTTCTTTTTTTTTTGCTTCAGCTGCTTAACCTCACAGGTGGAAGAGCATGTCAGAATGCTGGGTGGGTCTTCAGGTGTGGTTCCTCTTATTTCCCAACAGCCCAAGGAGGTAGTTATATATATGGCCCTTATACCCATTCTGCTGCTGGGAAAAATGAGGTCCTGGGAAAAGTCTGTTATCTATGGTCATGTAACTGAGGAAGATTCGAGCTTCCAGTCTTTCATTCCTGGGTTCCACCCAGAGTACCCATGATCCCAGATGGCAGTGGTTCCTGAGGGTCCTTGGCAGGCTCACCTGTCCCAGAAAAGTCAAAGAGGCTGACATATAATGGTATAATAGGTAAGCAATACAAAGCCAAACTGCATGGATCTTCAAGGTTTAAGCCCAGCCTGGAGTGAATGAATGCATGAGTAAATAAATGATCCCCTCGTGTATAATCCATAATAGAGGTTTGGCACCAGAGGCAGCACCTACTGGGGCTCTGAGTCTGCTGCTCACAGCCCTCCAGAGCCAACCTGTGTGACCTAATTCAGGGATCTGGAAGGTAAGGAAAGGCTTCTTGGAGCAGGTAACCTTCCCACTGGGCCCGGAAGGGTGGGTGGAGAAGTGTTCCTGAGCTAAGGAGTAGGAAATCTAACAAGGTACTGGAACCCTGGATTCTGCTAGATTCCATTACCAAGATGGAGGGGAGCTGGGCAGGAGAGAGGAAGTGTCCAGATCCTGGGGGTGTGGTCAAAGTCTAGCCATCCCTTGTACCAGGCCCCAAAAAGTCAAGCTGAGGACAGGAGGGCCATGTAGATCTCTCCATGCTTCAGAATGAGTCCCTAGGATTCTCTGGGAACCTCCCAACACCCTGAAACCCACCACCCTGGCAACAAACTCCAAGAACTTGTTGTTTTAGACCGCGATACCTGTGGGGTGTGCTTTAAAGAGTTCCAACCTGTGAAAACCCATACCCTAGGGAAAGGGAACTTCATTTATTGAGCCCTCCTGGGGAATGAGGCATTTATATATGCTCATTTCTTCCTCTCAAGAACCCCTGAAGAAGTTACTGTGCTTTTAAAAATTCAACAGCTTTATTTTTTCAAGTTCTTACAATTCAATGGGTTTTAGTGCATTTGCAGAGTTGTGCAAGCATCACTATAATCTAATTTTAGGATATTTCATCATCTCCCAAAGAAATCTTGTGCCCATGAACCATCACTCCCCATTCCCTTCCCTCCCCACCCATTACCAAAAAAGTAGAGAGGGCATTAAGAACTCCTTTTACCTCACTATCCAACTGCTGTCACTGTCAAATTCCATCCTGCTTCAATCTTTTCTATGATATGACTGCCAAAGAATCTGAAGTGTGTGCTCCTGCACCTACGGCCCATGGACTGCATGCAGCATGGGTCAGCTGGAATTAGCAAGAAACGAAGAATCTCAGGTCCCACCAAGGCCTGCTGAAATAGTCCTGAGTAGTGGGTGGCTCTAGGAAAAAGCCAAGTCTAGGTTGTCTTTCTCTTATGACCACACCATGTCTGCAGCGGGAGCCACTCCTCACAGCCCCCTGGTCACTAGCACAGCTGTTGATGCCGAGATACCGCCGCAGTTAGCAACAACTCTCATTCTGAAATGTGGAAATAGACCTGGAGAGGTTATGCAACTTGTCCCAGGTTCCAGCCAGGAACACAGGGAGGAATTGAACCTAGACCCATTTGGCTACTCTCCTTTATTCCTGTCACCCTCACTATGAGGGGCTTTTTGGCTATGGCCCATTTCCTGCTTCCACCAAGGTCAGATGGAAGATTTCGGCAAAGTGTTTCATAGATACTGAGACACCAGTGCTGCTACCTCCCTCTGAATGAAGGGGTGGGGAGGGAGGGGAGGAGGGAGGGAGGCTGATAACAGTGTCCTGCATGATGGCCTGATGACCATATGACCATGGTCAGTGTCACAGTCAGTACACAAATGACCTGTGAAAACAGAGAGATCTGCTGGCTGCAGAGGCAGAAGTTAGCCTGCATCCAAACCTTACTGATCACTGACTAGCTGTGTGATCTGGGCTAGTTCTTCTCTCAGAACCTGTGAGTCCTTCTGAGGGAGACCAGGTAATGCTACCCGGCTTAGCCCCAAGACAGCAGGGATGTGCCATGTACTCCAACACAGCATCCAGCTGGTGGGCCTTTCTGGATTTGAATACAGGCTGCTAACTGGGTAACTCCATCCTTCCACCCCCATTGAACCCCAGCAAGAAGCTGTGGGTTGAGGGGCATCTACTTGCTAAGAGGTACTTGTTAAGGAAAGAAGGATGGGTCCTGTGGGTTTGCTCTCGTGAAGCAAAATCAGGCACATTATCCTTGAGGCTTGGTGGGCGTTGTGGGGGGTGATCTTATCCTGGGTGTTCTGGGGGAAAGCCAGGGCAAGGCAAGTTTGGGCATGGCCCTCTGGGCCTGGCTGCCTGATATGGAGGGAGGATTTAGAATAGGCCCTGTCCTGGCACCAGCTCAAGTTACTCAGACTCTTTATGTTATAAATGGGTAAACTGAGGCATTATAGAAAAATTCAGGGCTTCTCGGGGATTTCTGGCTTCAGTGATGTGGTGGCATATCCAGCCTACAACAAAGGCCATGAATGTGATAATGGTACTGTCCCTCTTCCACTTAACTCACCTGATCTGTAACAGGGCAGACATAGGCTGTGGGCTGTGGCCTAGGCTGAAACTCTCTGTCTCTTGCTAGGTGTGTCATCTCAGGTGAAATGTAGAGTGGATCTGAGCTAAAACAGGGATTGAGCATTGAAACATGGAGAGATCATCACAATGCCCATTTCAAAGCACAGCCAGAGGATCTACCATGAGGCAGGTAGCTCTGTTACATAGGTTAGCTATTACTATCACTAGTTATTATTACTGTCCTTTCCATCATAGCCCTGGCACCTTACTGGACTTGGAAGGCCCTTCATTATTATCCCCTGGTATGGTCTATTGGCCCCACTGTCAGAGATATATGGTCTACTTTATGTTCCAGTCAAAGTATATCTTGCCATTGTTTTCTGAATTTATCTTTGCCCATGCTGCTCCCTCTCTCTGAAGTAACTTGCATTTCTTCTTTCTTTCAGGGATCAACTTAGACCTGTCCCAAACCAAGTTAGGATGGGAGTCCCTCCTGGGGAGTCCCTTGGGCATTTGCCCTCAGGTTGCCTTTGTTTGTCTTTCGATCCTCTTCCCTACCAGACAGAATTCTATGCACCAGGAGAGAGTCCTCAGTATCTAGTGGAGGTTCTGCTCAGAGGAGGTTCCAGGGAATATTAATTTAGTGATTGAAGAGGTAGCGCCTGTCAGCATACAGTAGGTATCACATGAGTGCCGGCTAATTACACAGTGCACATTTGTGACAAGTGGTGGTCAGGAAAGGTTTGCTGTAAGAGATGAAGCTTAATCATGGTCTTGGAAGTTGCTGCACAGACAGAAAGAAAGGAAAGGCACTTTAATTGCTTTCCATAAACGTTTATAGTCTCGCATCACTTAACATCATTTTTGTCAACGGTGGACCACATATCTGATGGTGGTCCCAACAGACAGTACCATACAGTGTGGGATTATAGTGGACTAGACCATTTAAGTTTGTGTAATTAGATTCTATGACATTCGCACAATGACAGCATCACCTAGGAAGCATTGCTCTGAAGGTATCCCCACTGCTAAGCAAAGCATGACTGTATTAACATGCTTGACTTAGTGGTAGGCTGCCTTTAATCTCAGAAGCCTTTCACCCATGCCGTGTATATAGGGAACAAGATCCCAGGGGGAATTTACAATTGAGACAAATATATTACTGATGGAAATGGAAAAAAGCTATTGGACTCAGGGCAGGTTTCAGACTGGGAAAGACTTCAGATCGGAGGTGATACTTGAAAAAACGCTTTGAAGGATGCATAGGAGTTTACAAGGTAGGTAGGAGAGGAAAGACAGTCTGTGTCAAGGGCATAGTTAATGAGGATTCTTCAAGGGAAAGAGTATTTTGAAAAACACTGACAAGTACTACAGGTTGCATGAATGGTGCCAGGGTAGGTGTAGTCTTGTTATAGTAACGTAACTATTAAGTGATGGAGTTTGGAGTTATTTTGTAGCTCATTCATTCAGGCATGTATCCATTAATTTTTACTGAGCATTTACTATGTTTCAAGCTCTGTGCTAGGTGATGAGCTTACCCTGGTGGCAAAAAAGGATTTGGTTCATATGCTTGTGGAGATTCAGAATCTATAAGTGATCCAGAGAAATTTCTTATACCATAAATGACACAGTCAGACTGAGTTCTTAAACAAATTCAGTATTATGATAGAAGATGGAGAATGGGTGAGACAGTAGAGGCAGGGAGATGGGTCAGAAGGATTGAGATGTGTATAGGTGAGAGATGAGGGTGGAACCCAGGGCCAGGTGGAGAGGATGAAGAAGGGTTTTATGTTACAGATTAAAGATGTCTAGGTATTCTTTTCTAGTTCTCTATCAGTGATAAAGTCTAACTTTTGAGCCCTGAATCTGAGCTGGCTTAAGCAAAACAATGTGGCATAAATAATGTTTGGGACTTCTCAGGCTGGGTCATAAGATACCTTGCATCTACTCCTGACCCCTTAAGACACTCTATATGGGAGCCTCAAGCTGCCATGGAAGAAGTCTTGCTATCCCAAGGTCTTTGTGCTACCGAGGCCACATCCTGGTGCTTTGCTTAGAGAGGTTCTCAGGAGTAAAGCCATCAGGGCCCATCCACTGCTTGGGGGGAAGAGCACTGTCACTACAGGTGGAGTTGAGGGACCAAAGCATATGCATTAAGATTGCCAGATCTAGCAGATAAAAAGACCAGATGGCCAGTTAAATTTTAGATAGTAAATAATTTTTTTAGTATAAGACTACCTCAAGAGTTGTATGGGATATATACTTATATCAAATAGCCTTTACTGTTAATCTGAAATTCAGATTTAACAGGTATCTTGTATTTACCTGACTGAATTATTCCAGGCTGGGGTAATGACCTGTGTGAGCCTCTGGAATTAGGGATCCAGGACATCAGCCTAACAGATGGGTTTTGATGTCAAACCACAGGGCCTTCTGGGAGCATGGCTAGGGAGCTGGATACATGCAGAACTTTGTGGCTGCATGCTGGCTCCATGATGGAACTGGAATATGTTCTCTTGGGAAAGTGTATTGGCAGCAATTGCACTTGGGACCTCTGCTGAAGCTCCCCATATGCATCTGGTCCTGGTAATAAGTAGGGTGAAGTATCTGCCCTGACTTGGTCCCACAGCCTCAGAGGAATGCAGCCTGTTGAGGATTCCCTGTTTGACAGGGCTTCTTAGAAGCATCTCCCTCTCCAGGCCATTGACTATCTTTGCAGACTGCTGTCTCTGTAAATTCAGACTTCACATGTCTTCAGAAAAGCTGCCATACTGGCTCAGTCTGGGGGACTTCTGTGAGTGGAGAACTCTCCTAAGTGGGTCTGGGCCATGGCAAAGGAAAGAAATACATCTCTTTCTTGCTGGTGGAATGGGGGCACCCGAGGCCAGGGAGCATGAGGGCCAGATGCTCACCCTTCCACCCTCTAGTCAATGAGAATCTTAGTTCTTAGCCTCCTTGGAAACCCAACCTTTCCATCCCCAGACTACAGAAAACAGCCACTCCATTTATCCCAGTTTGCTTCTGTCCCTTCTTCCCAGCTGTTCTAGACACACTTCCCTGGTCAGCACAGCAAGATGTCTTCTCTGTGCTTTCCCTGCACTCAGACTGTCTCTTTGTCAGGAAATCATCAGACCAAACTAAGTGCTCTAAGGGACACCATGTCACCTGGACAAGGCTGCTGCCCTTGAGGGGTGGGTGAGAATCCACGTGAGGAGACAGAGAGGTAGGAAACAGATGGGCAAGCTGAGTCAGAGCTGAATGTCCACCCTCCAGAGTCTATAATCGAGAGCCAACCTTGTGCAGTGTGGCTACTATATGACTGAGGGGCTGTGGACACACTCCTGAGGTTTTTTTCCTGCTCCACAACCTGAGAATCCAGCCAGGGGACAGCTGTGAAAGCACTTAGAAGTTGACAGGGATTATTTTTGTCTCTGCGAGAGCCAGCTATGTTTGTTTGTTTGTCTGTTGTGAATATAAAGCACTGCTCTGCAGAATTGGAGGACAAATCATTCCCTTGCAGCCAAGGACCTGGGGCAGGTGCCAAGGAGAAAAGCACACTTCTGTGAAGAGGAGATAAAGGTGAGGCTGGGGAGGGGTGGGAAGGGTGCCTGTCCACTGGGAATAGCATGTGCAAAGTCACTGAGAGTGAGAGGACCTGGGAGTGAGCCAGGAGGTCTGTGAGGGATGAGTGAAGGAAGGTGGGACAGGTAGGGAGCCCAGGGATGCTGTAGGGGAGGGGTCACCTGGGGTCAGTGTGGGAAAGCTTTGCATGTCAGCTGAGGGTCTGGACTTTATCCACTGGACAGGGGAGGGAGCCCAGGAAGGCTTTTAGCTGAAGAGTGACATGATCAAAAACATACCTTAGGTTTCCTTGACAATGCTCTTTGCACCATCTTGCAAAGAAATGGAGCTTCTCTAGGGAACTTTCCCCATACAACTTAAGTCCTCCCACTCTGGATGGCAACAGTGGGAGAGTGCTGGTAAGCTGCCTCTGTAGTGGGGTGGTATTCCTCTCCTCCAGGATACCTCTAGTCCTCTATGAAATCTCATGCCCTTCTGAACACATGTAAACATACTTTACCTCTTCTCTGTGAGGCGGGCATGAAACATTCAAATGCCATTCATCCAGGGTGAACCTACATCATTGGGGTCTGACTAGCTCAGGTGGGTCAAGTCACATCTATTTGATTTTCCTTGATTTGACTCAAGCTATGATACCCCACCTTCCTTCGATTCAGAAGAGTGGTGGTAGCTGGATATAGTGACGCACTCTACAGCCAGATTTGTCTTGTGGCCAGAGATAAAGAGCAAGAATCATAAAGAGAAAGGCAGAGGGTATCTGTGTCATGGATGGGAACCCAGCCTTCCATGAGCCCCAGGATGATCTCCAGTGCCACCTTCATTCATAGATGCCAGGAGTTCTGCATGCTCAGCACAAAGGCTTGAGGAGGCCTCTAGTTCTGTCCTTGACCCAGCAAGGGAGAAATAGACGTGGAGTAAGAAGGCATGATTTAAAATCAAACCAGGGAATGAGGTGTTCAATGGCAGAATAGGAGTGAAACCAACTTCCTTAAAGTACCCTATAAAAGGACTACATCAAGTTTGGAAGTATTTGAAAGGAGATGCTGGAGCTAAGGATGGAGATGAAAGAAGAGGGCAGTCAGCAAGAGACACCAAAGCAAAGTTGGATTGAGCATCAAGGGGAAGATCTGGCTTAGCGTTGGATAAAAGTTGTACATTGTGCAAGTTTCAAAGGTTGTGATGTTACCCCCCAGCTCACTGCTCCCCTACTGAAAAGGGTGGCCAGTCTAAGAAATTTAAATTAATATTTTCAATTCTTTGAATGGGTAGAGGGAGAGGCTACCTTTAGCTTCCACAAGCTTGGAGCAAGGTCTGAGGAGCAGAGCTGGGTATTCACTAGGCATGCAGTATGTGCCAGGCATCCTTCTGACCTCCATCCATCTAATCACTGCGAGGCCCCAATAGGTGCTGGTGCTGAGGACACAAGTACCAAGAAAGACTCCTAGAAAAAGGGGGCTGACTCAACAAGTATATTCTACATGCAAAGCAGAGTGGCTAACCTCCTCAGAGGGGTAAAGAGGGGTCATTCAGCAAGGACTGCCTGGAAGAGGAGGCACCTGAGGTGGGTCTTGAACAATGAGAGAGGATTAAACAGACCGAAAATGGGGCAGGGTGCTGTCAGCAGATGAAGCAGCGTGAACAAAACCAGGGAGGCATGAAGCTGTACAGAGTGAGGACTGCTTTATGCTGTGATAACACACGCCCCAGCTCGAGTGGAGAGAAAGGCCATGGCAGGGCTCAGGGAAACCTGGTCCAGGCCTGATCATCACCCTTAACAATTAGAATTCATCCTACAAGTTTTTTTTTCTTTTTTTTAAAGCTGGAGAGTGACTTGTTTGGATTTGTGTTTTAAAAGATGGCCCTGGCAGTAGTAGGGAGGCAGCTGACTCAGAGGGAGCAAAGGCAAGAGGCAGGAGGGACTGTTGCAATAACCCAGCAAGAGAGGATGAGGGCTTGACCTTGGGCTGTGGTAGTGGGGTAGGAGGGGAGAGGAACGGTTGGGAAACATTTAGGAAGGCACATTGTCAAGACCTAGAGAATGGATGTGGGGGATGAGGGAGGGCGGGGTCAGTGCTGGCCTTGTTTGTGGCTGAGCAGTAGTGCAACCAGGCCAGAAGGAATTCAGGGGGTGGGGCACGCTTGGAGTCTTGAGGCTGATCTCAGGTTGAGACATGGTGAGTCCTAGGTGCTGGGGAAGTGTTAAGGTAGAAACAAAATCCCGGGAGGCAGCAGGAAACCCAGGGTCAGCAGAGAGGCTTGAGCAGAAACCATCAATCTGTAAATGATGAGCATCTGGCCATGGTGGGCCCCACAGGAGCAGTGAGATGGGTCAGGATGGAGATGGAGATGGAGGAGAGGCTTGATCTTTCAGTGGTGGGTGAAGGAAGGGAGGCCCTACTTACCTACTGGAGATTAAGAGATGGCAGGTAGGTAGGAAACTATGCAGAAAATGTCTGGCTAGGCAGGTCACATGGGAAATGACTCTAAGAGGGAGAGAGGGTGGCAGTGCCTGATTGGGAACTGAACTGCAGAAGGCCTTGCATGGAGAACCAGGGGTACATTCTCACAGGGTGAGAGAAACCTGGGCACATTGGGAAGCCTGGTGGGAGGAGGAAGAGGAGAGGGGAGGGGTGTGTGTGTGTGTGAGAGAGAGAGAGAGAGAGAGAGTCCCTAGGTCTAAGAGAGACAGGGCACTTGTTCTCCAGGAATCAAGGTGGGCAGAGAGGACAGTGGTCATGAGGAGGGGGTTGAAGGTCAGTGACAAAAGTGGGAAATGGGAGCCCACCAAGGCCAACCAGCAGACTTTGCATCAGGGTTGAAGGTCTAGCTGAGGTGGAGACTATATGGTGACATAGGTGGTGACATAGGTTCCAAATCGTCCTGCTCTGCATTCTTGCCAGCCTGATACTGTGGTGCAAAGATGCTGGTTGGGTTGGTTCGCTTAGGCTAGGCAGATGAAGGGAGGGTGGTGTGAAAGAAAGGAGCTGGTGAGAAAGTTGTTCAGATGACCAGCCATTGGAGCCATGGGGAATGAGGTCAGAGGGAGAGGGGTTAGGAACTGTTGAGTGGTCACCAGGTTGAGGGTGAGGGAACACAGCATTGGGGGCTGGGCTTGAGTAGGAGAGAGGGTCCCTGGAGAGCTCAGGTATTGGACTCATTCCACATGGGTGTCGAAGACCACCAGGCTGCGACAGGCTCTGCAAGGGGGAAGGAGAGACAGTGATTGGTGGCTAGGTGGTTAAGGAGTAAGAGAAGGTGTTGGAGGTGGTTTCTGGGAGGCACAAAGACTGGGAGAAGGTAATGGAATCAGCTGGCACAAACTTCAAAGGAGAAAAGCTCCATCACATGTGTCAGATGGAATCCTGGTCTGGAAACACCCTCTGGGAGTGAAGGGAGTGTGGGGATCCTGCAGGGCCATTCCAGAAAGTGAGATGTGGGAACAGGAACTACCTCTCCATGACAGCACCTAGGAGATGGGGGTCATCAGTCTTCCATCCCAAGGCCAAGGACAGTGGGAAATATACTTGTGAATACCTCTTTGTTCACAAGAATAGAGATGACTTCTAAATGAAATGGGGGGGGGAGTAGGGCTAATGGGGGAGGTTTTGGAAGAAACATGGGTTAAGGCATGATGATGGACGACACACTGAGAGGAGAGCTAACCAAAGCAGGTGCAAGTGAGCCATTTCCGGGGATGCATGATGAGAAGCATGGTGCAGGTGCCAGGTTTAGTTGTAGGATACAGGGGAGCTTCCCTTGTGAATAAAGGTAGGGGGAAGAGAGCTCAATAGGGAGACCAGCATGCACAAAGAAATCAGCATGCACAAAGACCCATTCGTTTACTTCCCAAACATTTTTGAATGACTCCTCGAGACAGGAAGTGTTTTCCCGGTGTGGGAAAAGTCAGTGGATGACTACTTCTGCTCTCATGGAGCTTATATTCTAGCTGACAGACAAACAGAACAATTAACAAGCTTGACAGAAATGATTATAGAGTATGTTAGAGGGCAATGAAGCTGTGGAAAAAAAGAAGCAACAGTTCTTTTGGTGGAGCAGAGCAGGGGCCAGGGTTGGGAGGTTTGAAATGAAGGAATGATAGGGTACAGCCAGGTTAGGCCAGGTCAAGGTACTGGGTCCACTTGGTTTGACATGGGCTGGTTTGACATGGGTGACATGGAGGGGACTTTTAGACAAGAAGATCTTTTAGGTTGGGAAAAATGGGAAAAGGAAGAAAGAAAATATTCATGGGCAACGGTTAAGAGCCAGGCTTGTTCTCAAGGCTTACCCCCCCTTTCCCCACCCCCTTTTACTCTGTCTCTGCTAGCCCTCAAGAAAAGCCTGTGACATAAGAAGGGACTGTCCTTATTTGTCCCTAGTTTACATGAAAGCAGTGACAGTATCAAAAGAAACTATAACTCAGTGTTGTCCTTAGCATGGCTTGGATTTTCTTAATGCACACCTCCACCCCCTAGTGAGGTGAGTGTCCTTATCTCCCTTTCCTGATGAAGGTTAGGGTCAGAAGTGTCAGTGCAATGGCCATGATTATGGACTCTAGAGCCAGGTCCTGCAACTGGCTCTGTGACTGCAGCCCGTTCCTCCACCTTTCTGGACTCAGCTTTCTTATACTGGGTCTGAGGCCCCCATCTTAGAGGGCTGTGATGAGAATGAAACGAGCTTTTCTACGTAAAACACACAGACCAGGGCTCGGCACATAGTAGGTGCCTTGTGAGCATTCACTGTTAACTATTATTGTGCAAGCTCATTCAGGCAGGAGTAGAGAGAGGAGGGTTTGTGATGGAGCCCTGTGGGACTGACTGCGGCCTCCTCTCAGCTGACCTTGGCCGTGAGTGGAACTCGATGTGCTGACCCAGGCTAAGGAAGAAGGAGCTGTTGGGAGCTGCTGGTCTGCCACCCAGACTGTTGTTTGCTGCAGGCATGTGACATATTGTGGTGTGATGTGTTTTCCCTCATGGTGCAAGATGTGACTCAGAGGGGCATGCTGGGGAAATGAGTTTCTTGGATTTTGCCCACCTCATCGCCCCTGCGTTCTTTTGAATTTCTCTGAATCAGACTTTATATCTGGCTCTGCCATTCACCAGCCGTATTTATGCGGGAAAGGGCCTCGCATTTCCAACTTGCTCAAAGGCCCTAAAGATTCATCTTTGGCTCCAGGGAGGGAAGCAAAGGAGGAGGTTGGGGGGGGGGGGGGGCTAGGAAAAAGAAAGAAAGAAAAAGGAAGAAAGAAAGAAAGAGGCAGCAACAATCAAAACAACCCTTTTTTCCCTGCGTAATCTGGGCAGCTTCCAGGAGGATAATGTCTTTCCACGGTGAATCGCCCCCTCCCTCCCAGGCTGTTTTCACAGGAAGCAAATCCTGGAGCATTTTCAATGTGCCCCTCGAGGCAGAACAATGAGGCCCTTGAAGCCTCGGAACCGCGCTTCCTCCAGTTATCCGGAGCTCTGTCCGAGCCCCTCCGGGAGCGGGCGTGGGGCGGCGGCTGCTGCGGGCCTCGAGGGGCGCGGGGACCGTCGCCGGGAAATGGGGGAGGGGGAGTCTGCAGGGTGTTGCCGAGCCGCACGAGGGAAGCCCATTAGCCAAATAATAGGTTTGGATCCGACTGTTTTGCCAAGGTACCCGGCATTTATCCGGCTCCCCGATTGGGGGCGGGGAGCTGGGAGGAGGCGGCGCGGATCCAATTACGGCAGCTCCAGCCCGGTCGCCGGAGGTGGCGGCGGGCCGGGCGGGGCGGGAGGGGCAGGATCGAGTGCGCGGAAGCCGGGCTGGCCGGCCGGGGGGCGCCTCTCCCTCGGGCGGACCCGGCCCTGCGCCCCGGCCCTGCGCCCCGCGCGGCTCCTCCCGCCCGGGCCGGCTCAGCTGCCTCATTGTTTATTGTGGAGCCTGGCTCTCCCCCCTTCCCGGCCCCCCCGCTCTCGCTCCCGCCCTCCCTCCCGCTCCTTTCTACCCGCCTCCCGAAAGAAAGAAGAGCCAGTCTGTGGAGACGAATGAGTCATGAATAAACAAACAGCGTGGGGGGAGCTGTCACTCCGAGCTGACTTCCTGGCCATGCTCAGCCCTGCGACCTCCTGGCGGGGCACAGAAGCCAGCCTGACTAGGGTGGGGACACGGATAGTCTGGGTACTACCAGCGGGGCAGAGTGGGGTGGTTTGCAAGGAAGGGGGGAATGAAGGGGTGGGGGTTGGAACATGGGAGGGATAGAGCCCCTGTTACCAAGGCAGCCCTGGACCAGGGCCCTCAAGCATCATATGGCCTTTTAAGTAATCGGATGTCCCCAGACCTCTCTGTACATGTGTGCACATGTGTGCCGAGGGTTGAGACCCTGCTTTCCTTGGGTTTGAAGAAAGCCGTCTTCCACAGACACCTGGTAGCATCTGCTGTGTGGGGCTGGTTTCCTTCGGTGGGCTCACCTTCTATGAATGCTGGTGTGTGTGTGTGTGTGTGTGTGTTATGCCTGTGTAGTTTTTCCCACGTGTCTGATGTGTGGTGCAGACTCAGGGACTGGGAAGATATCTGTGTATGAGATGTATGTGTATGTACTACTACATACACGAAATACACAAGAGTTTGTGTCTGGGCTGGAGGGGTGGTGGTGGTGGTGGTGTGTGTGCGTGTGTGTGACTTCCTTTCTGACTCTGAATTTATTTCTGCCACTTTAAGTTTTGACATTCTTGCGTTAGTTCTTTACTTGGTCCTTTCTCCTTCCTCTTGTGTGATCCTGTGGGTCATTTGGGGCCATCATTCCCCATTAGTGAGGCCCCAGGGCCCCAGCAGAGCTCCAGGGCCTGGCCTGGCTGGCCTCAGTGTCCAGCCAGCTGTGGCCACACGCAGACTCACAGCGCTGACTCATGCTTGGCGAGAGCAGAGTGGAGTGGAGTCTAACCAGGGCCCAGGCTGGTGAACCTGACCTGTGGGAGACCTGATGAGCTCTTGAGCTTGGGGGAGAGAGAGCCCGGGTTGGGGGGCTTCTGGCATAGAGAGGACCCTTTCCCTGTATTCAGAAATGGGCAGCAAGAAAGCAGGCTTCCCTGGCAACCTCACAGCCTCACAGGGGTTTACTCCAGGGCCAATACTGACAGCTAAGTCTTCAGGAAGAAGGTTGGTGAGGTGGAAGTAAGGCTGTGGCTCAAGCTACAGCCCGGGTCCCTGCTGCTTGGCTGGGTCCAGAATCCGGCCAACCTTGGCCCTGCTCCCTCTTTACAGGCTGACTGGCCCCAAGTCCTAAAACTCAGCAGCTCTGGGATGGAGATTTGCAGGTAAGGAAGGTTCCCTCTGAACCTGAAACGGAAGCAAAGCAGGATGCAGGTTTGCTGTTCTGCCCCACTATCACCCTCTTTTGCAGACCTGCTGATGGTACCTACTTGATGGAGTTAGTTTCCTGGTCCTGGAATCGTGGTGTTGGTAGTGATTGTAACTAGGGAGGAGGCAGGCCCTGGGGGCAGCAGGCCAACCCTGGTCATTTCCCAGCCTCCCTCTCATCCTTCAGCTGGCAAGCAGTTTGGAACATAGGTTGGGAGGTCAGAAAAAGCTGGCTTCTTCACTTTCTAGCTGTGTGATCTAGGGCAAGTCACTTAACCTCCCTGAACCCCATTTCTTCAAAGTGTGCATACAGACCTCAAACTCATTGGGTGGTTGCAGATAAAAGAAGGAAAATACCTGTGACCCTTTAGTAATAGGCTTGGAGTGGAACAGGAACTCAGAAAAAGAGAGATTCCCTCTTTCTACCTCCAACCTTGCTGGATCTAGATCATGGGGTCCCAGAATTTTACCTACCCAATCTTGTTCATCCTGACCCAGGAAGTGCTGGGCCCTGTGTACCTTCTCTGGAATTTGAGCATTCAGATGTTGTCCTGCACAGTAGGTGGAGGCCTTTGAGCCAGAGTAGTATAGAGCCTGCACCAGGCTCAGCTGGGCAGGAAGCTGGGACCCACAGGGTCCTCTCCAAGCTTCTCTGTGGAGACAAATGTCCAGCTCTCAGGTCATCTTCTGGCTGTGTCTGGGCTGGCCTTGCCTTGTAGACAAGTTGTTTGGTCTACATGGGATTTATAAAATAGCCAATATTTAGGAACGAAAGCATTTTACATGGCAATTTTCAACCGCTTTGAATAAGTTGGACATTTGGTCACACTAAGCTCACATTCTTAAATGACAGCTGTGGAGTCAGCCCTTGAGTTAAGAAATGGGGACCCCCCTAAGCAGGCTGTGTGCTCTCCAGGTTACTGTCGTCTCCACGACTGCCTACTGCTCTGGTTCGCAAACCTGGGTGGGCTGGAGAATCCCCTGCTTGTAAATACAGGTTGCTGGACCCCACCCCAGAGTTTCTGTTTCCGTGGGTCAAGGGTGGGCCTGAGAATTTGCATTTCTAGTACATTCTCAGATGCTGCTGCTGGTGGTCCAAGACCCGCTTTTAAGACTCCTGGCTGGTTTGCTGTTGAGGCTGAAGGTCAGTGACCATACATCATCACACTTGCCCTGTTGCTTCTGTGCTGAGCAGAGGGATCCTCTTCTTGGCTCACAGTTCTAGCAAAAGTGAGAGGGAAAGACAGAGGGTATCATTTATTCTAGCAAAATGGAGAAGTGTATATTTCTTTGGGGACATGAAGGCTATTCCTTTGTGTTTACATGCAAACAATTTGCATATAACTTCAATGTCACGTAGATCACTGCCCTGAGTATGCTGTGGGGATGAGCCAGGTAGCTGCTACCTGTGCTGGGTGCTCAGCCCTGTCCACCTCACTCACTGACTTTACCTGCCTGTCTGTGCAGGGCTGGGGACCATTGCCTGCTGAAGGTTAATTCATCGAAGAGTCCTGTTCGAACCAGTTCTGTGGCTGCACGCTGTTAGGCTATGGAGACAGAGTGAATGTAATAGACTTAGACTCTACTCTCGTGGGACTCACAGACCATTGAGACAGACAGGCAAAATAAATTGAACAGATACATTGAAAGAAGGAATTGCAAATTGTGCTAACAATCAAAGTGCTTGGATAGGAAAAAAATGGGGTAGGTATGGGGGCATCCCTTAGTCAGCTTGGCCAGGAAAATGTCTCTCAGGTCTCTAACTGTTGGGGGAAAGAAGCTTGGAAAACAAGTAGAATCCTGGACCAAGTCACCCTGAATCTCTGCCCTAAAAGATAGAGCCAAGGCTGTAAGTCAGGAGACCAGGGTCCTAATCCTGGTCCCAGGGTCACTCCTATTGGGTTCTCCCGTCTCTATCATTTCAACATCCTTAAACACCCAGTTCCCAGGGACTTCTGGCCTCTGGCCCAGGTTGCTCTCTCTCACTACCTATTTTCTCCCTCCCTGTGCTCTCGCTTGTCCTCTTGCCACACAATGCCTCGTTTGTGGTTAAGTGGTTTCATAAAGCTCCACTGGTATGTTCAGAAGGCAAGTTACTTTGCCTCTCTGGATCTCAGGGCTTCTAGTACCATCTTGTCCTACTGTCACATACAGACAAGGAAGTTCAATCCAGCACTTTCCAAGTCTCTCACTTCCCAGTAGGTTTGCCAGCATGGGTCTAAGGGCAGAACTTTTCCTTCCCTCTTGACTTTTCTCAGGGCTCAGCCCAAAGCTGAGCACAGGAGCAGGTGCTCTACACATGCCAGAGCTGGGGTATGGGACTGGGAACCAATACCTCCCATATCTGCATCTCTGAAAATAGCAAAAGAATCTTGTCTGACATGGCAAACCAGTGTCAGAATCTTCCAGTGTGATGTTCACAGCAGACATCATGAATCAATCATTCCTGAACCCACTTGCTGCATCTGAATCCTGATCAGATGATGCCAGTGCATTGGAGTTGACTCGTGGGATCATGTTCCTGTTTTGGAGACAGGACTAATATTAGGTGGGTCTCATGAATAAGTGGAAATATGGGATATGAATTGAAAATGAGGCACCTGAGTTGGCACAGAGATAGATCGTGTATTAGTTCATTAACTGGTGGAAAGAAGGGTGTTAGAGGTTGACGACAGGCAGTGGGACTCAAATGAACTCAGAGTGCTGCTATAATGTCTTTCTGAAAGAGGGAACTCAAGGTATGAGGCAATGGGGTGGAAGTGAGGACCCATGTTGAGCTGGGTCCTGAGAATGAAGAGGGGGCAGCAGTTCCTGCTGGGTACCCCTCAGGCTGTGAAGGCTTCTTTGGTTCTCTTGAGAGTGAGGACATGAGGATGCAGAACCAGCCTAGGCTCACCATCCAGCCCCACCTGGGCTGAAGAGTCATTGCCTGAAAGGGCTTGAACAACCCCCTCGGCTCTGAGTTACAAGCAGAGGCAGCCCAAGGCACTTTAGAGGGTTCCATCGTAAGCAAAAGAAGCTTTTATGGAAATTAAATGTGGATATCTGTGTTCTGGGAACATCAATATATTTGACAGAGCTGCATCCTTAGAGATTGCAGAGGGACGCTGATGTCTGTCAGGGCTCCTGTTGGAGTTCTGAGGAACAGCCTGGATGTCCTATGGTCCTGCTTTGACCAGGGGCCTGGCAGTGGACTGGACTTGCCCCCTGGACTGGAAGCCAGTGAGTATACCAGTAAGGCTCCCCCCTCCCCTTGTCAATCCCCATTGCCCTTTGCTTGTCTTCCCTCTTCTGCCTCCAGTCCTCATCCAGTTGTGACCCCCACCACATCAGCTTATCCACCATTCTGTCTGGTCCTGGAACGAAGGAATGCCTGAGAGTGAAAAGAATGGCATGTCTGTTTTTGTATGTTTGTCATGCTATCGCCACCTGTTGTCTCTGCAATGCCTTAAGCTTCCTGAAGGCTGTGGCTGGGAGTTCCATTACTATATCACAAAGCCCAAGCCATCCCTGCTCATCTTAGACAGCCACAAACTGAAGGGGAGGCCACATCTTACTGTGCCCTTTGGGCTCTGCCATCTTTGGGTCTGGGGTACAAGAGGCCTGGTGTGGAATGGGGATCCTGGTGTTTGCTAAGAACACTGGACCCTGCAATCACAGGGCACTGCTCCCCGTTCACCACATGCAGCTGTCAACCTACTGCCACGTCTTTGCTCCCCTCTTCTCCATGCCTGGGGCTCCCTTCTCTGCTCCATTTTGGCCCCTTCAAATTCTTCTTGGTTCTAAAGGCTCAATGCCAGGAGCTTTGGCAGAAGAAGGCTCTTCTACCACTGTCCGCACAGTGTTTGCGGACCTCATCTCCGTGGCTGTGGGAAGCTGAGGTCACGGCACTTTATGCAGTCTGTGAAGGTGATGAAGGCCTCACAGGACCTTGTGAGCAACTGCAGAGTCTGGTCCTGTCAGGAGACCCCCAACCTGCTCTGGCCAGGGAAGACATCTGGATCTTTATCTCCCAAGAACTCTCACTGCTCAATGCATGTGGGCTGCGGGCATGAACAGACCTGGCTTTTCCCTCCACAGCCTTTGCTTCTTAGTTTCGGGGCTCAGGTGCCTAGCTTTGGGGATTGGACATGCATGGCATGTGGTTTAGGGTCTGGGTCATGGACTCTAGTTGGATGTGTGGGGTCTGTGATGATTCAGTCTTTCACAGTTTCCGTTTCCTCAATTATTAAATGGGACACCTTTGTATTATGGTTGTTGTGGAGATTATAGGCACCAATGTACCCGCTCCCTTCCACCTCAGGTTCCCTATGCTTGAAGTATATCTCCCTTTCTCTTTACCTGACTAGCTCCTATTTACCTTTCATAGGGTGGGATCAGCTTCATCTCCTGCAGAAAGCCTTCCCTGGCACTGTTCTTATCAGGTTCTCCTGTGTAGGCTCCTGGTTTTCCTCCAGTGGATCATATCTGTGTGTCTGAGACTGTTTAGGATACCTTCCCCATAAGACTGTAAGCTCCCTGAGGGCAGGGGATAGGAATCTATCCCTGGTATCCAGTTATAGCCTGACACTTTAAAGGCTTCCTATGAATATTTGCTGAGTAAATAACACACTTGGAGTGCCTTGTGCATTATGAGTATCCAACACAATGCAGCTCTTCTTATCAAATGCAGCCCCCATGGACCAAGTGACTGCTCCCCATCAGAGGCTGCCCAGCAGGAATCTCCCTTTCCAGCTTTGCTAGGCCTCCCTCCCTGGGGGTAGGAAGTATTTGCCCAAGCTCTTAGCCCCTGAGGCAGCAAGTGCAGGGGGAGGGCCCAAGAGGTGCAACTGTGGCCTGACCGCTATGTTGGTTACTAACAGCAAGAAAGCCCTCTGTGTTAGGCCTCCCAGGATGGATCCTAGCCTGAAAGCACCTGCCCACAAGCTGGTTTGTTCCCTTGGCCTGATTAGCAGGGCTTAGATGCCTCTAAACCCAATGTCTGTGCTCATTTGTGCGCATGCGCTCAGTGTGGTCATTGTCTATACTTCTCCAAACTGTGTCTAGCTCTTGAACCCATGTTCATGGGCTCATGTCTTCTTATCAAGCTACCCTGGTCTGGGGCCTTCTTTTTCACACCTTTGGGTCTCAGTTTCTTCATCTATCAAATGGAAAGAAGAACCATATGAAATGGATGGTGCTTTGAGGAGCTAACGGAATGACCATCTCTCACTGTACTTTATAGTTTGTAATATCCCATTATGTATGTTTTCCCTTTCAGGGAACACGAGGTGAAGTGGTACTTGGAAAAGTTCAGGATGCCACAGTATAGAGACGTTCTGGGGGCACCATTATGTGGGTACAATTGTGTGCTTCCAGTAATACAGAAAGTTGGCTGTGCTGTGGCAGACAGACAGGTGGCAGGGAGTGCCACCCATTGCTGGGAGGAGACAGGTCTTGAGCAGCAGTTGTGCTCTGCAGGTCCACAGCTTACTCTAAGTGACTAGCTATGGCCAGAGGGTCCCGAAGCACCAAGGACAGCAACATTGAAACGCTTTGTTCTGAGCTTGGCTGTCCCTGGACCACAGCCTGAAGGATGACACACTCATCGTGGAGACACACCTAGCTCTCAGCTCACATATTTCACTTGTAAACACATTCATGCACACACATGTGCACAGTGCTCTAGGCTGTCCTCCTTGCTTGCTTGGAATTGAGTAGCATATGTCATTTTTAGATGGGATCCACGGAAAAATAATTCCTAAGCAACTTCATGGACTATTCTATTTTCTTTCATCTCCTACTTACCCTCACCATTTAAAAACTGAGAAACTGAGGCTGAGAAGGTAAGTGTTAGACTCAGGTCCTATAGCAGGGCAGTGACAGAGCCAATAGCAGCAAGATGTCCTTGCCTTGGTTGGAGTTTCCCAGTGAGGTCACTGCTGCCATGCAGGGAGTGTGAAGACAGCCAACTCTTCTCCACTGGGCACCCCACTTTATAAACAGGGAAAAGACTTGGCCACAGTCACTTTCAAAGTATGCTCACATCCCAGTCCTGCAGAATGGAGGCTCACAGGTTTTGGGTTAGGGCTCTGGACTGTGTGTTTTGCCTCATGTAACAATGGGAAATTCAGAGCAAACCACATTCAGACCGTACTTATAAATAAAAAGGAGAAGTTGAAAAAACAGGGTGCCATGCAGAGACCCAGGGGGCCATCCATTTGGGGTTGCCCCTCCAGAGCTCCTTGCTTTGGTGCCCCCTGGCTGAATGGCTCTCTCCTGCCCCCAGTCCTGCTGACACCGACTTCTTCCTGGCCTCTCACCTCCCAGCCTTCTCCACCCTCCCGCTGGCAAGCTGGGGTAACAAGATGCCCTTTGTGTATGCTGGGTGGGGGAGGGGGTCCTGCACTGCTTCTTGCTGCTGAGTCACAGCTCCCTGCCAGGCTCTGGGGACAGAGAGTCGCAGGTGACTGGCCAGGCTACATGGAACACAAGACCTTGGAGATGACCTCAAGCAATCCTTTCCTTGCTCTCTCTCTGTGTGTGTGTGTGTGTGTGTGTGTTAGCAGCTTAGAAGCTCAAAGAGGGGAAGGGGCTATTTCCTAAGGCCAGACATGTCACAAAGGGGAGGCCCTCCTCCCACTGTCTGCAAGGCATCCTGGCTGGTCATCACAGTGTACCATCAGAATGTTCCAATTCTTCACTATAATTGCCTACATGTGCTCTCTGTCCACATACACACATGCTCACATGTGTGTCTATGAATTCATGCTCATGGGCATTGGGGTGGGCAACTGCTTGTGTGTGTTTGTTTTTCTAGGCCTTCTCCCAGAGACACCCACAGCCTATTCCCCACAGCACTGCCCCTTCCATCTCCTCAGAGCCTTCCAGTTCACCCTGGCCCCTGGTGGGAGGTCCTTGCCTGGAGAATTCTAGCCAGGTGGGGGAGTTCCTGTGACAGGCAGCTCATTATCTGGCAAGTTACACCTGCCAACCTAAGGCAAGGATTCTCTCTGCCTCCCTTGCATTGTACTGTGCAAGACTCATCAGTGGGGGCTCAGACCAAACTGTGGAGTACTTAAGAGTGTGGACTCCAGAGAGGGGTTCCTGGTTTGAATCCTCTGTCATTTCCCAGCTATGAAAGTAGGAGAAGTGACTTCTCTCAGAGCTCCACTTTCTTATCTGTATAGTGGAATAATAATCATCTTGCCTCGCAGAGTTGTTACAGGGAATGAGTTTGTGCTTGCAAAGCTCTTAGACTAGTGTACAGTGCATAGTAGGCCCTCAAGAAATTTTAGCAATTATAATTACTGTTATAATTGTTTCTCTTGACAGCAAGAGATCCTGTAGGACACCCAAAGCCGAAGAGGACTCAGCAGCTTCTGGGCCCCATGAGAGAGCCAGTTCTTTTGCTAATACAGAAGCTAGCATCTCAGGGTGGTGGCTGTGCCTGGGAAGAGCTGCTGATTCTGCGTTGTGCCCCCTCTGAGGGTTGCCACCCTGAATGTTGGTGTCAGCAAGGTCTGCACAGTGTGGGGCCCACCCCTGCCTCTATGTTTGCTGCCTCCCTGGCCTCTGAGTGATGCCAGGCCCCAGGGGGCAGGACAGGGTCACCATGTGGCTGGAGTTGGTGCTCTTCCCTCTCCAATGGGCCTCTGATGGCCTTGGCGGGGTGTGGGCTTCCTGTTGCTGCTGCTGCCATGTCCCACCTAGTGCCTGGGACAGCCATCTGGGCCTGAGGGTTGGGCGAGGGGCCCGCCAGCCATCTGCTTGCTTGGAGCTAGTTGCTTCCGAAAGGCAGCAGGGTGTCTGTGAGAGCTGGGGCTGCTGGAGGAGGCCTGGGGGCGGTTCTCTGGCCTGGGCAGGCTGTCAAGCCCCACACTGGCTGCCATGGGGAGGCCCAATCTCCACAGCTTCCTGCCCTAATTCTCCCGCCATCACTCCCTACGTCACACAGAGCTCAGGAGTGAGGAAGCAGGCCTTTCATACCAGCCAAGGCAAGGACTGCCCTGTGACCTTGAGAAAGCCCCTGTCCACCCTGACTTTTAGGTGTCCACCTGTACAGTGAGGAGCCTGGCCTCTGGTAACTCAGACCTTTCCAGTCCAGTGAGTGCTGCCCCTATGCCTAGGTCTGACTGGAACAAGTGTTCAGGGCCCGGAGGGGCTTCGCAGTTGTGATGTTTTTCTCTCAGTTCCTGTCCCGGGTCAGCTTCCTGGTCATCTGTGGGTTTGCACAAAGCCCCAGTGATGAAATACAGGTCAGGTCATCTAATCAGGTTCTTACTCAGTCCTAGTTCAGCACTGGTAACTTGTACGGTGGGTGCAGGATGACATGATACCAAGAGACAGAAGCTGACTTGAAGCATCACTCATGCATTGACTCACTCACTCATTGACTCACTCACTCATTGACTTATTCTCTCATTCATGTACTCATTCATTCATTCAGCCAGTCATTTACTTATTTATCCATCTATCAACCCACCTATCCATCCGTCCATCCATCCATCCATCCATCCATCCATCCATCCATCCATCCATCCATCCATCCATCCATCCATCCATCCATCCATCCTCTCACTCATCTACCCAAGATTGTTGAATATCAGCAACATGACTGACTGTACCAGGCTCTGGGGATTTGACAGGTAGAGATAAACCTGTGACTCACAGTGTAATAAACTCTAGAATGGGATGACCCAGCAGAAACTTACTCTCGCAGTGTTTAATCTCCATAGCAACCTTACAAGCTAGCATAATCCCTACTTCATGTATGAAGAAAGTATGCTTAAACAAATAAATATACCAGTGGCTTTCCTGTCATCATACTTCAGTGAGTAGCAGACTTGGAATTTGAACCCACATCTGTCTGACTTCAAATGTCACTGGGCCCCTATATTCTCCAGGTTCCTATTAAGCAGGTGATGCTGACTTTCTCTGGTGAGACTGGCAGACATCCTGAGCAGATGAACACTCCCTCTTCTGGCTGAAGTTGGGGGGCAGGTCATGGAAAGCAGCTGTCCTACCTGCCCCTTTCTTAATCTAGGTGCCTAGGGTCATTGCATGGTCCAAGCTCCTGACTCTGGAACAGTCTGAAACTTGCCAGTTAGGCTTCTGCAGCTCCTCTGTGAACAGCAGTCACACCTAGCAGTCATTGCCTGGAACTACTTGGGCCACAGGGCTGAGCTAGGAGCTAGGAGCTGTGAGCTAGGAGCTCCAGTCCAGTGCTCCAGTACCCAGTACCTCCAGTGGGTACCCACTCCTGCCAGGTTTAGTCCCTGTCAATCTGGGTGCTTGGTTTCTTTTTTGGAGTAAATCCAGGGGGTTGGGCAAAGGCAATTGCAGGCTCTGTTCTACAGACATTCCTGGGCAAATGACGAACAATCAGAACTTGGGGAGCACCCTCCTCTAGCTCTTGTCTGTGGGTTGCTGGCAGTAGGTTAAGTTCCACACCCCATGGACCCAGACAGGACATGTAACTGACCTCAGAAAGCTGGGCAGGTCCTCAGCAGGTTTCCCATTGAAAATGATGATGGTTTATCCCAGATGATTTCTTTCCAAGTTAATCTCTGGATGCAACCAAATAGTCACTCGTGAACTCTGTTTCGCTGATTAGAATCTTATCTGGATCCCATACTTCTTCATGTCTCACCCCCTGTGCTGTCTGCATTCCTGTCCATACACTCATCTTCTGTCTGCTAGATAACCAAACTGGCCTCGTCATTGGTCAGTTTGGCTTGGTCCTCTCCTGCACCCCTGAAGTTGGGGTCCCTTCACCACACAAATGCCAGGAGATTTTCACACAGTCCAACCCTCTGCTCCCACTGTCCCTTGGCACCCTACCGTCCTGACCTCCTGTTCTCCTCACTGACCCCAGCTCCTGGCCTTTGCATGGTGTTCCTCTCACCTGAAATTCTCTCCCTGGGTCTCTGTGTGGCCTGTCTTTTTCACCTAAGTTCAGGTGACACTCTTCAGACAGACTCTCCTTGATGGTGAGGTCTGATGCTGTCCCCACCTACTAGCGTTCTGCCCCACCACCATAGTTTGCTTTTCTCTGTGCTCTCATGGGTTTTGTTGGTGTCTTCACTACTCCAGCTAGAATCTGCACTCCAAATTGAAGGGTCTCATGCCTCCTCTGTCCCTGAACCTGCTACAGCTGTGAGGCTGCTCAATGCTGACACTTTTTGCATGAGGAAACTTCATGTAGCGTAAACTCTGCGTTGCAGGGAACTTAGTCTTCTTTACTGACTCTTAGAAACTCAATCCTCCTCAGCCCCAGCTTGCTCTCTCCAGGGGAAAGAGAGCTCATTCCCTCTAAAACAGCTTTTTTTCATCTTTGGGCAGCCTGGTCTGTTAGATATGGTCTTAATCTGACCTGAAATTCACCTGAAATCCATCGACTCCTTGCGGTTTGGGTGACATGTCCTTTGCAGGAAGTAATACCTAAAGCTTGAAGCATGTGGCATGATGAGGACAGACATGACAGATACAGAGTCAGAGGTCATGGGTTCAGATTCCCCCTGTTCCCCGTCTCCAAGGTCATTTGGGACACAAAGTCTCTGAACCTCAGTTTCCTTTCTGGGAACACTGGAAGCTGTGCCCCATGGGGAAGTGCTTGCCTGTTTCTAATGCCTCACCTGGAACCAGTACAGAGCTGTACTTAGTAAGTGTTGTTTGAATTTGGACAAACATCTTCCATGATTCCTCACAACTCCGGGTACTACTTGGAGGCTCTACAGGCTCTCACTACTCTCTCTACTCAGGGGACATCTCCAGGGGGCATATAAGCAAAATCAGAGACCAAAGACTCTCCTGTTCAGGTGGACCCTGGCCCAGTGTGGATGGCATGCCAAGTCTTCCTGCAGTGATTTATAGTGTTTTGCTTTTTGGATAGCACCGCAGTGCAAGGTTGCCCAAGGTCAGTGCCTCTGTTCTGTGATCGCTTTATGAAAAGGGAGAAGAGAAAATGGGCAGCATTTCCAATTTTTAAAGGAGTTGGCTGAGAGCCAGCCGCTAGGAAGCAGAGGAGGACAAGCTACACTTGGCCACATCCGAATAGTGCTTGCAAGGAAAGGATGGAAGCAGATGCTCTCAGTAACTACTGTGGACCAGGCCCATGGTACATGTGCGTGAATAGGCAACATCTATTGTGTGCTTGGGATAGACAGGTAGTTGTTATGGAAGGCAGTGGAAAGGTAATTTAATGAATCTATTCACTTAACTTCTGTGAAAAGCTGTGATCATTCCCATTTTAAAGATGGGTTAACTGAGGCAAAGGGAAATAAGATAACATGGCAGCATGGATGCTTTCCATGACTGTCTTCCAGATACTTGGAGAGGCCACTTACTATCAAGCCATCCCAAAGATGAGAGCTCCAAGACTTGGAGGGGTTAAGCAATTTGTTCACGATCACACACATCAGAGCTGGGATTTGAACCCTGGTCTGAATGGCAGCCAGGCAGAGCATTACTCTGGGATAATTGACCTAACTGGTCTCCTTGCCTTTTCTTCTTTCTCTATGCCTGGAATTAGACAGGCCAGGGGGGGTGGGAGTAGGGGTGGGGGTTGGTTCACTGACTGGTTGCTGACAGTGTTTGAGGACCAGGAGGGCAGTGGGAGCTAAGTCCTAGAGCTGTCTTGTGCCCCTCTGATTGTCCTGCCAGCAGTGCCTTGGGCACTGGCCATGTTTCCAATATTGTCCTAGAGGAAGAAGCTGAGATCCCTGTAAACCTTCCACTCTCAGTTAAGCTGCTTTCTTTGTTATCAGAGGGGTTTCAGGAAAGACTCAGATAAAGAGGCTATGTCTGAGCCCCACCATCCTGGAACAGACCCCCACACATCATAAGATGAAGTCAGATGGGAGAAGTTCCTGGCCTGGTGCCAGACTACTTGGGGCCAAGAAGTGAGCTGGCCCAGCAGGCTGGCTTGCATCCAGCACACCCAGCCCTTTCTGCCTGCCTCAGTGACACCCCTGCTCTTCTGTGCCCACCACCATCAGAACCTCCTCCCAGGAAAGCTTGAGATGTCTCCCAAAGCCTGGGAACCCCTAGAAACCAGGTCCTTGTCTCCTTGTGACCACCCCAAATGCCCGCTATAGCTGTGCCAGTGTTGGAAGAGTGCAGCTTTGAGGGTCTGGAGGTTGGCTCTCATTCCGACCTGAACAATAACTGTATCAGGAGACATGGCAACATCCTCGGCCTCAATTTTCCCCTCTGTACAATGGTTGTAACAAAAGAGTGAGAATTTGTCTGATGGGTGTGAGTGGAGGGGCATGTGAAATCCAGAGAATGGTGGGTGGTGGCGGCGCTAGCATTTAGGACTACAATCTTCCTTGTTGTGGCTGAAGTTTGGTAATAGCCACTGGTGAAGCTGTTAGTGGCTGTTTCTGAGCCACAGCTGGACATGCTAAGAGACTTCACTTTAAATAGAAGATTTGCTTCTTGCTGGTACCAGTGGGGAGGGACCACTGGTAGAACAAGGCAGGGCTGGGGCTGCCCAGAGGATATCGTGCCAGTCTGCCCTCTCCCCTCTAGGAGAATGAGCCACCCCTCTCTACTGGTCTCTTTTTCTCTCAAGTAGTGACCCTGAGGGTCTGGAGGTCCATGGGCAGACAGGTGCTGCAGCCAGGTAGCACCAGGCTGTTCTCATCATTCCCCATTCAGTGCCAGTGGAAGGAGAGATGCTGTCATTTGCATTTCAAAACCTGTATCTCCCAGCATCTTCCCTTAATAAGAGCCAATTACACCTCTGCCCCAAACCGCAGGTTGCCTGCCTGTCATAGGACTTTTATCCTGTTTGGGGTAGGGAGGAACTGCTCCCTTAAATGTCACATTTAGCATATGCAAATGAAGAGATAATTGTCCTTAATGGAAAATGAACTCACCTGCTTGCTGAGAGCTCCAGACAAAAGCAGGCATTGATGAAATGGGCACTGGCTGGGCTTGGGTTCTGCTCCTTGGTTCCTTGACTCAGCCAGGGGCTCAGCTGGCCTTGCCTAGCTCGTTCCTCCCATTGGGAAGGCTGCAGACCAGGAATCATACTACATAGAAGGGTACACATTTAGAGATCCTTCCTCCATTTGTCAGGTGTGGACACTGAGGGCTGGAGGTGGGAGGAACTTGCCCAAGGTCACGGACTGAGTCAAACTTCTTGGGGAGAGTTCGAGCTACTGAAGTAGCTCAGGCTGGGGAGAGTGAACAGAGATTAGGTGACCCTCCACCTGACAGACAGGAATCTAGTACTTTCTGGGAGGGTATATCCTTAGTGGGTCATGGTTTCCAACCTGGGAGTGTGCTTGGTAATCTAGAGGCTGTGGGAGAGTGTTCGAGTGGGAAGGGGCTTTGGAGACCACCTTATCCTCTTTTCTCTGGAACAGACGGCCTCCACCCACTCCCTCAGGACCAAGAGTGGTGGTTAGAGTATGCTCAGGGGTGTAAACCACTGGCCGTGTGCAAACACATGGGAGTGTCCCAACATGTGGGCTGCCCAAAAATGGGGGAGGGAGTTCCTCTTGAGAATAAGCCCTGATTGTTCACCCCTTGTGCCCTGAGCTGACCGCAGGATGAGGACTTTAAGGAGCCTGTGCCTGGTAGAAACAGGAGATCTGGCCTGTCCCTCTCCAAGAATCAAAGTTCCTTCCTTGTTACCTAAGTCCAGAGTCAGGAACTGGGATTTTTCCCTCATACCTGGGTCTCAATCTGTGGTCCCAGCCTGACCTCAGAGTCTGGACCCTGTATCCTAGGAAAGTGGTGGGGAAGGGGGGTGGAGTTTGAAAACCTTGATTCTAGTCCCATTAAGTCACATCACCTTGGATATGCTCTTAATCCCTTCTGAGCCTAAGTGCTCTCCCAGTGGAATGGACCTGATGGCACCTGCCTTCTGGCAGTAAAGTAGGGATGCCACTAGTGGGCTCAGCATGATGCCTGGTAGATGGGAGGGACTCAGAAGAGATCTGTTTGAAAAAAATCACTTGTTCTGCCCCATCCCTCAGCCTGTGGAGGAACCTGCCTCCTGCTGTAACTTCCAGGTGCCCCATGCTCTCCCTGCCTCTTTCTGTCCAGCTTACCACCTGTTGACTTTTGCTGGGTCCCTCAGTTGACTGACTCAGACCTGCCCACCTGACTGCCCCAGAGAGGCCCATGATCTTGGGTGATGAGATGTTGCACATCTCCAGGTTCTCTTTCCCCAGGTGTTCTGATGGGTCTCAGAGAGGATAAGGGATCTTCCTAAGGTCACACCGAGAGGTCAAGGGTCAACCAGCCCATCTCCAGCTCTGATGATCTTTGTGCTTCTGAAGATGATAGTGAGGCCCATCTCTTGGAGCATGGAAACCTCAACCATATCAAGTTGAGACCAGAGGTCCTGACGCCTAATTTGTGCCAGAAAGAGGCAGGGTCAGAATGTGTGTGTGTGTGTGTGTGTGTGTGTGTGTGAGGTGAACTATGTTTGAACAGAGTGAATGAAATCCCTGCTCCTGGTGGATACCTCTGCTTGCTCCTGTCACTGCACTGGACCTCCTGCTCTCTGCCAAGTCTTCTCCTGAGGCCTGATGCTGCCCAGCTGATTCCTTGACAAGTCTGCTCTGGAGATAGGCATACCTGGTTCCTTATACCAACTTGCCAAGTCTGCCAGCATGCTAACCACTTGGCTTTGGGTGATGTCTCTGGGTCTCAGTGTCCTCATCTGTAATATAGGGCTAATATGCCAACCAGTTGTGATTTGGGGGAAATGAAATCAGGTCTCTGTGAAACATTTGGTGCCTAGATTCTTATGGGTATTGTAATAAACCAGACAGATAAAGATCACAATCCTAGTTCCACCATTTTCTACCTGTATTATCTTGGAAATTATCAATCTCTATTGACCTCAGCTTTCTTACTGTGAAATAGGGTAATAATAAGCCCTGTATTTTGGAGCTATTCTACAACTTTAATGAGATGACCAATGCACACATCTATTGAGTGTGTATTTGGTGCAGAGACAGTGCTAGGGAAAGTCAAGAGTTGCCAAAGTCTCATTTTTTTTCTCTCAAAAACTTAGAATTCTCATAAGATTGTCCCCATGATGCATTTCAGCAGGAGCTGGCTTCTTACCACAGTATTCCAGTCTTTCTCAGTCAGCTTTCCCTTCTGCCTCCTCCCTCTCTGTTTCCCCCAAACCCAATCCACAAGGGCCACCCCATACCACAACTCCTTCTCTGATTGCTCGGTGCCCTTATCACACATACTTCCATTTCCTTCAAAACCCTTTCCAAAGTCATCTCCTCTACCTTGCTTTAGACAATGGGGTAGGAATAGAGTCAAAGTGTTGGTTGGAAGGGCAGGAGTGTCACTTTCCACATTTTCTTCACCACCTCAATGACCATGGAAGCTTGGGCAGCTCTGGTGATGAGAAGACCCTGCTGCCCAGTTCTGATGGGCACTTTGAGCAAGAATTGACTGCTTTGTTGAGTCATTGGAATTTGGGGACTAGCTGTTTCTGCAGCAAAACCTAGCCCATTCTGACAGATTGCAGGGGTCATACAGGGAACTTAGTTATGAGGAAAGGGAAATTTCAGGCAGTGTGAATGGTGGGGAGGGGTATGTCTCACTGAAAACTCTAATGCATAGTTCTTGAAAACACAGGTTTTGGATCTCAGAGACATAGCACCTGTCCAATAGGTAGCATCTCAAAACAAAATTATAGAATGTTAGTGTTGGAAAGAGGCCTCCTAGTTGGCAGCTTCAAACTCTATATGCTCTTGACACAATAGAGGAGCCTGAGGCTCACTGGGGCTGTGCATTCAGAGTCATTCAATCAGAGCTGAGTGAGAGAAAGTTGGGCCTCTCTCCCAGCTGTTCCAAGCCCAAGTCCAGCATTGCGCCTTCTCAAACTAAGTCTGCTCAGGCAGCTCCCCTGCCCACCTGTGACTATGTAGGTGCCTCTCTTTTTTATTTTTGTTTTTTCTAATAAGTCTATGCTTAAAAAGAAAAAAAAAGCAAAACTAAGTCTCTTCTTATTGTGTTTTCATGTAATATCTTATGATTTGGGCCGTGGATGGGTCAACAGAGTCACAAAGCCCCTGGACCTGCTAAGTGACAGCGCCCGCCCAGGCTAGCCTTTGGGGATACTAATAAGCACAAGCATGCTTTACAGCTACTTTGCCTATGTTTCTTCTTTCTTAGTCCTTTCAGTTATTTTTTACTTAAGTCTTTAATGGACTTTTGCACATGTGTGGTGTTTTTGAGAACTCTGACTATAAGTATAAGAGGTAAAGAATAAGTATATAAAAAAACATACTGGCCTAGTATTTTCCCTCTGCCTGTGACTCAGACATGGGTCAGAACCACAGCAGCTTGCTCTTCAGTGGCTCCGGGCCTGGGAGGTATGTGAATCAGTAAACTGACCCCCAGCGAGGGACTTACTAAGGTGCACACACAGGTAGTCAGAGCCCCTTCCCTAGCTTGCAGGAAACAAGCCCATGAGAGAAAAATATCACTTGTCCAAGGTCACACAGCCAATCCAGGCAGGCAAGGAAGCAAAACTGGAGACCTCTGACCACAGGGGCTTTCTGTGATGCCTCACTGGACAGAGGCAGGGAGGCACCATGGTAGAGGGGCACTTTTACCCTTCTCTCTGGATTTTCAGGCCATGGCCGGTACTGGCTGCCTCTTCAGGATTCCCAGGGCATTGGAAGGCAAGTCACTGACAGATGGAGTTGATGCTGGGTCAGAGCAGGAGTCCTGATCTCCCTAGGGACCTTGCGGGAGGCTCCTTCCCAGCTCCGGTCTCCTCAGCCTGTCTTCGAGGCTGCCCGGAAGCTGTCTCCCTGTGATTAATGATCATTTCCCCTCCCTGGAGCCCCATGCTGCGGGATGGTGGGATGTGGCTTTGGCCATTGTGGGTCGTGCTGGGGTTTGGGGAGCCTTGGAGTGTGGGCTGCAGCTGTTTGCTTGGCAGGGTTTTGCCTGCAGATGTGAGACTGCCGGGCTGGGTGGGGTTGGTGAGGAGTGGGGTGGAACCCAGAAAGAAGCCAGTACCCTTGCCCCTCCTCTGGAGAAACCCATGCTCGGGCCTTGCGTGCTCCCAGAGAGTACTCACACCCATTGTTCCACGCTCAGAATCCGTGGATCTCAGAACCCGCCCTCTGATGGTGACCAGCTGTCTCCAGTTGTCTCTAGACGCTCGTCCAGTTTCTTACTGGCCCTGCACCTCCTGACCCTAAGGCCCTCTTCTTCAGGCCAGTGTGGTTTTGGTTTTGGGGTTGAAGCAACACTGGGCTCTGGTCCTGGCTCCAATTACTCTGGGTAGTGGAAGATGGAGCTGGGAGAGGCCAGGTTTGGAAGTGTTCTTAGCTAATGGAAAGATGGAACTGAGGCTACTCCCTGCTTAGCTCATCTCAGGGGACCTGGCAGGCCCTCTCTCTTCCTCGAATGCAGCCGTAGGTTTCTAGGTTGTGAGATCAACCAAATGGGTGGGGGGGCATTTTCCTATCCCATCTATTCTTTGTCCAGAAGGGCCTTGTAGGTCCTTTTCAACCTGGAAGGAAGAGTTTAAGGGATGAAACAGTCTTCTCAAGTTATTGGCAAGAAGTGTGGTGAGGTCAGTGAGTAGAGAGGGGGCTCAATATACTCTGTGCTGAATAGTTTTTTGCTAGTTGATATTAGTAATTCTTTCATTCCTTCTTCCATCCTCTAAGCTCCATTAAGTTATTCATCTTCCAGTCAAGTCATCCACTCATCTATTATATAATTTCTCCAACCATCCTTCCATCCAAGCATTCATCTTCTGCCTATTTTTCCATCCATCCATCCATCCATCCATCCATCCATCCATCCATCCATCCATCCATCCATCCATCCATCCATCCATCCATCCACAACTCCAGATGATGACTTGTATGTGCCAATTACTAGGATACAGAGACAAACACTTTGTCATCTCTGCCCTGAAAGCATTTCCAGTCTGGTGACTAGATACTCAAGTAAATGCCAGTGTATCATCAGCAATATCATATTATAATGTACAATCAATAAAAAGAAAAGAAGTTGGGGGAGCAATGTGCTGCACAATAAAATTAACAGCTCACTCAAAAAAGTTGCTTCATAAATCCAGAGGATTAACTGACTTCAACTCAAATGACACCTTCTCTAGCATACGCTCTCTGATTCTGTCATGTGGCCTGGGAATTTGGCAGGCAGAGAAGAGGGTGAAGGACATTTCTGGCATAAGGACCAGTCTTTGCTGAGCCAGAACTCTACAAGTTCACAGTATGTTGAAGGGAAGGCAGCCTGTGGCTGCAGAATAGCAGACAGACTGCAGGACAAGGAGTGGTGATGGGTCCATTGGTGGAGGGCTTTGAAGAGCAGCTTAAACTTTTGGTGCTTCCCTGTGGTCCTCAAGACCCCCAGAAGCAGTGGGAAGCCAGAGTAAGGCATGGTATTTTTTGGGAAGATAATCTGAGCTCTCTGAGATGGTTTTGAAGTAGGCACACCTCAGTTTGGACCTGACTCTATTATACTCTAATTTTGTGACCCTGGGCAACATATGAACTGCTCTATTTTTTCTTCTCTGGGGAGGAGGAGGTGATACTCTCCTCTTAACTGGGCTACTGATTGAGAGGCACATAGGACAGCTTACCTGAGATACCTGCCACACTTCTGCTATATGGGAAATGTCCAGTAACTACCTTATTCTGGGCTATTCCAGAACTCAGCTGAAACAAGCCCTTGACTCTTTGTTGATTTCAATTCATTGTGTGGTTATCGGTCAGTCTCTTAGTCTCTGAGGACCTTGGTTTGCTTATACTCAAAGTCAGCTTAAAAGTAGTTACCTTTGAGGACTGCTGTGAGGAGGGGAAATGGTGATGAGTGTGCCAGGCATATCACCCGGCTGCAGGCACAGTAGGGGTATCCAGTGTCACCTCAGTTTGGGACTTGAGGACACGGCCGGTGACCCCAGGTGCTCTGGCACAGGGCCACCTGAAACTCTTCCCACCCTTGAGCAGTTCCCTCCTCCCCGCCCTGCCTTACCCTGCCTGGCTGCTCTGAGGAGATGGCTCCCTGATTCCAGGACCGACCACAACAACTAATCCCAGGGAGCAGCGGGCTGAGGCGAGACCTGACACGTCTGTGGTGCTTGGCAGCTGGGTTTACCCAACTGGCTCTGTGTCATTCCTCCAGCTGTGGGGCTGGGACCGCTGCCCACCCCCCCTGACTGCACCCCACACTGACCTTGGTTCTTGCTTGACCCTGTATCCTGATGGCCAGGGAAGAAGTCAGAAAAAGACATCCAAAAGAGTCGCTGTGTCCAGAAAACCCAGTTCACTTGCCTTTGCCAGTCACTGGGGCGGAGGAGCAGTTACGTCCTCTCCTTTCACACGTTACTTGGCCTCTGAAAGATGCCCCATTGGCTCATCAGCAAAATGGGGTTGATAACACTAATCTCACAGATTCTATCTGGAGGTCAAGAGAAGAAAGGGAAGTGGAAGACCTTTGTCAAGTGTTACTCACATGCATTCAGTACCTAATGACAGAGTCACCTGCTTACTGACATCGTTCTCAAGGACCATGAAAGCTTTTTGTGGGAGCAAAGAGAAGGCCTGGCTGATGACTGGGACAGGAACCCCTTCTAGAGGGAAACAAAGGGTTCTGGGAAAGCAAGATGCAGGCAGGTAGAGAGCAACACCTGTCCCCAACTGTGATGCACACACACACATACACACACACACTTAATACCTATCATCATTCATGTGCATTGGCAGTGACACAGATGCCTATGTGTGCATACACAACACCTGTACACATAACACAACACCCAGTGTACACAGACACTCACACTTCTTCAGGACTCATACACAATTCATGTACGAGTACACATACCCATGCCCGCAGCCATATGCACGCACTGCACAAATGATGACTCTTCTGGGGTTCAAAGCACCCCCCTTAACTGTGCTAACTTTGATACCTAGAACAAAGAGTGCACTGCAGAACTGAAGCTCTGTCGATCTGGAGAACAAGGGAAAGATAATACAGAGTGGTCTCCTTTCCCCTTGCTTGCTGCCTGCTCACTTGCACATGGGGAAACCGAGTGCCCGAAAGACAGGGGACTCACTGTGGCTAGCTCTGTGACCTTGGCTAAGACAGATTCTCACAGTGATCATGGGCAGATTACCCCTGCAGCTCATGGCTCTCCTCCCTGCTCTGTTCTGGTCACAGGACCTGGCATCTGGCCCCTCGCTGGGGGCCCAGGTCCCCATCTGGTCCTTCCTAGAGGCCCAGGGAAGGACAGAGGCCTCTGACTTGGCCAGCACAAGCAGCCTGTGCTGAGGCTGGTACTGAAGGATGGGCCGTTTGGCAGCTGAGTCCTTTGTAAGGACAGAACAACCTGAACACTCCAGGAAGGCCGGTAAGCCTGGGCTGGTTTGTTCATGGGCTCCCCAAGCCCCAGGCCTATGGATTAACATTTTTGTAAGAATATTTGATACCTGTAAAAAAAAGAGATCAACTTCAAAAAATGAGTGCAAATCAAAATTAATTGATGTTTAATTGAATATGTGCATAATGTAACATCATGTCAACTTGTTAAATTCAACTCATCTCAGCTCCTATGAAGTTATATGTAAATGATATTTCAAGTGGTATGTAGATGCATTCTGATGTGTTTATTATGATGTGGTATGACACTTGAGAGTGAGGGGCTTGCGGGGGGTGGGGAGATATGTAAAGACTTAAAAATAGTGCCATTGGGGTACAAGGGGCAGAGGATGCTGCCCATAATAGCAGAGTGACCACTTTCTTAACTGTCCTGCCAAGGTTAGCTAGGAACCCATAGAGAAGCAGAGCATCTCCATTAACCACAAATGGATATGTTAACCTCAAGAGAGCTGTTTGAGGCTGAATATTCGAGAACCCTCTTGGACAACCCATCAAGTTCATGCTGACTGAATATGCTCTCCCTGCCCTGGCCTATCTCCCCAGGGCTGGAGATGCATGTGGAGTAAGGCAGAGGGACCCAGGCCTCTGGGTCCCTCCATACCTTTGCCTCCATAACTAAGGCAGCCCGAGGGCCAAGAATTTTTGGGACAAGGGACAGGCAGATTTTGGGTGAATGACAGTGCTGCCCTGCTAAAAAGAATAACATCTGTGGAGCATCCAGCTATTTGCACAGCAATTTTTGACTCTTGATACTGATTTCTCTTGACAACTAAGTCAGGGAGCAGGGTCAGGATCAGTTTACATACTTGGGCAGTGGGGCCATTGAGGCTCCAGAGGGTATAATGGGTCACTCAGATTTCCACTGCTGAGAACAGACAGCTCTGTGACTGGAACCCAACCTTCCAGACTCTGAGCCTGCCAGAGCTCCCCTACCCCACCCTCCCTCACACCATCCTTAGGAAGCATGTTGGCAAAAATAAAAAGAATCATCCTGTAGCTCTCTGACTTTATCACCCTGCTGCTGGGAGCACAGTAGGCTGTGCTCACAAAGGGCCAGCTGCTTCCTTACTCTTCCCAGGTTTTGGTGCTGAGGCTGAGCCCAGGGCAGTCAACAATAGGGATATGTGACTTCCAGGTCTGGCAGGGGCTGATTCATCCTGCAGTTGATGCAGTATGGGCTGTTTTTACTTGCCCTGGCTCCTCTTTCTGGGGTTTGTTCTTTGGCTAATTTCTGTGTGCAGTGATGTTAGAACAACTGTACACCCTTTTACATGTGTGATTTTAGCTTTTCTTAGAGAGGTTTACAGCTTGAAATTGTAAGTTTCAAGCCCACGAAACCTGAATATGACTCCAAGGCTGAGGCAGTTTGGCAAGGCTCTGCCACCCCACTCCCCCAATCTTCTGCAGTGGCCTTGGTGATTAAAACTCCAAGGTGAAGGAAGACTGCTTGCAAGACTCAGCCCTTTAGGTAAGGGTACAGCTGTCCTGTGAAGTCACTGAGGTTTGGGGACTTGTTTGTTGCACAGCTTAACTTATAATGCTGACCCAGCACCCCAACTGTACTTATTCCCATTTCACAGAGGAGGAGACTGAGGATTTGTCTCTGGCAGGTAGCATAGATGCTCCGTAGCTGCGGTGGAGGAGCAGGGATGTGGAGCTTGCTTTCCCAGAGAGAGGGACCATATGAGCTTAGCTCTGTGACTCCAGTTTCAGAAATTTGAGTGCTGGTGGCTTGGGTTGAGGACAGGTGTCCCATAAGCTTCACAGCAACCAGCCTGCTCTCCCAGAGGACTTCAGAGTGGGGCGGAGCTGTCCTGGGGCCAAGCGCTCAGTCTGGGGTCGCAGGGTAGGGGCAACTTGGGGAGTTATCTAAAAGGTCTGGGGCCTTCAGGGATATCTGTGTCCTGGAAGTCCAACACCCCTGCTGCTGACCTTGAGAGGGAGGCCAGAGGTCACTGCCCAGGGCAATCTCTTTCTCTTAGCAAAATGGAAGTTGAGAAGCAGATCAGCAACCCTTATATCGGGCACAGCTGTTCCCAACATGGTGCTAGAACCTGGCTTAGCCCCCTCCTGGGAGATGAGAGAGGCTGCGGCTTTGGAAATCCGGGGAGCTGAAAGAGAGGTGGCTGCATGCAGGGTGCCTGCTTGGACCTCCCTGTGAGAGAGCTGTAAGGGCATCTGCCTTCATTCTTCAACAGCTAATTGACAGGCCACGCAGGGCTGTACGTGGTGGACCCATGCATTTTCCTGGCTCATATGTTATCTAGTGAGCATGCGCACCATTTAATCTCAAGTGGCGATTGTAGCACCTCCCCTGGAATGGTGGGAGGACAAAATAATAGAATTCTATGTTTTGACCCAACAGTGGGCTTGGCCCAGAACTGCACTTGATACAGTATATGCATCACACCATTATTATCTTGCTCTTCCATTTGTTGTAAATATTTACAGAGTTTGATAACTCCAGGGCCAACGAGGTAAAGACTCTGTGGTCTTGGTGAAGGGGTTCAGACCTCTGGTCTTATTCGGGTCCCAGCTTCTTTGCCTTGTGATGTACTCACTGGCTTGTCTGCAGGCTTGTCCTTGTGGTCCCAAAGTGACCAGCCCCAACGAGTCAGCAGTGCTTTCGTCCTAGCAGGTTTTACTTTCTGCAGCCTTAGGTGGCCTGAGGCTTCTTCCGGCTGAATGGCGCTCAGCCTATGCTGTCATTGTGGAACCCTGAAGCCTCCTGCCAGTGCCAGGCAGCCCTTCTGGGTGTGGCGCTGCATCAGTAAGCTCTGACCCTGCAGAAGGCAACTTTCAAACGCCCTCTGCTCTTTGCACCGCCTGGCGAGGATCCGGACAACTTCCTGGGTTTTAGCTAAGAAAGGCTGCTCCTCACGCTGGGTCTTGTCTGGAGCGCCTGCCCTATTGTCTAAGGCCAGGTTTACTAGCCACAGAGGCTGCTGAAATGGATTTTTGTGCTGGTGGCGTGTTGAGGGGTGTGCTCGGGAGAAACAGGAAGGCGATGAGGGAAGCAGGGGAGGGGCAGGGGAGGCACTGAGCTAAGAGGTGACCTTCAGTTAGCCTGATAATCTGGGGAGCTCTGGAGTATGAATTACATCCAAGAGCTGTCCCAACTTGAGGCAAGGGGGCTGAGATTTAAAGTCCGGCAGCCATCACAGGTGGAGGGCAGAAGAACAGACAAGTTTCCTGACACCTGGTGCCCATCTGCCTAGGGCAGTTCTGAGGAGAAGGGTGAGCTCTGTGCTGTTAGTCACCCAGCCCTCAGTGGCTGGAGGATGGATCCCTGAAGCAGGATCAGGGGAACCCAGTGGGACAGCAGTCATATCCTCCATTCTCTCTGTGGCTGTTTCTTCTCTTTGTGGGTGATCTTGTATTCTTCCCATATCACACTCTTCTTAGCTTAGTAGACCCTGGGTTACCTGGACCTACTATTCTTCCTCACCAGGCCTGGTGAGGATCTGGGCAGGCTGGAATGCTCACGGAGAACAGCTGTGTGGCAGGGTCTGTTGCTTCTGCTGAGAGCTTCCACATCCACTCTCATCTGATCTTCTGGCCTTTGCTCCTTTGCTCCAAGACCAAGTTCACCAGGGCTGCATGAAATGTCTGCTCCAAAGCAGAGACAGACAACTTCAGCAGTGTGTTTTCTGTTAGAGAAGGAGCTAGAAAGTATCCACAGTTTTGGTGGGGACTGGAGAACTGAGGAGGAGGTAGGGAGTAACAGGCATGCGGGCTTTTTTCCTTTTGCAAACTTTCAGAGCCAAACAGAGGAGGCGGCACAGAGACACTCTCTTCTGCCCTCTGCCCCGCCCTCTCCCCCCCTGCCAGGCTGTCTCAACTGCAGCCCTGGCCTTGTCGCTACTGCTGGGGAAAACAGAAAACCACAGCTATGCGGCACCAAACAGGCCTGCATCATGTTTACGCAATGACAGAGGCCTGGGCCCATCTCCAAAGAGGCTAGGGCTCCCCGCGGCAATGCAGACAGCCCTTCCACATCCAAGGCTCTGCTTCTGAGGCCACAAGGGCTGAAAGGCCCCTGGCGGTCACTGCCTCCAAGTCTCTCATTTCATCAGGAGGCCCAGAGACAGGGAGTGAGTTGGCCAAGGTCAGGCAGAGCACCGAGATCTGGTTTGGAAAATGTGGGCGAGAGGCTGAGGCTGAGGTTCCTGGTGGGGGCTGAGGAGCAGCCTTTCACATTCACTGCTGTCTGCTCTCAGCTCCTGACCCTTCTTCTCCCCTCAGTCTAATCAATAGCCACTTTCACCCCGAGGTCACTGCCACTGAACAACAAAGAAAGAAAGGCAAAGAAAGCTAGGCCTTTGAGCGTGGCTATGGAAACTCCATTTTCTCAGCCTCACACCTTGGAAGGTATAAAAGATTGAGGCCTGAGAAGCTTCCTCCCCACTCTCCCCTGGGAAGAGAGGTCTGGAAGTCTGGTAGAGTCACTTCAGGAACTTTTCTTCCTTCTAACACTTCACAAATACCTCTAGTTTGTCCCTATCCTGTCCTTGCTGGATGATCTCGTCCCTAGTCTCTGTACAAAAGTGACATGCTCTTCCCTTCTTTCCACTGTGCATCTGTTCATCACTGGCACCCACCTTCTCCCTCACCTTCTCTCTCAGTCAATAAGAGGGGGAACCAGGATCCCTTTAACCTTCCCCTCATGCTGCCCCATTCTGCTGAGACTGGCCCAAACAGTTTGCATCTGCTTCTTCTGCATCAAGACCTTACCCCATGCTTGGGGTTCTGCTTTCTACATACAAACTAGTTCAGTTCCTAAATTTGCCACCTTGATGCCATCACTGTTTCCACTTCTTTGAGAAACTGTGGTATCTGATCCTGCTTAACCCCTGTCCTGGATCTGACAGGACTCTGTGATTCCCACCATCCCCCTTCTCATTTATCTCTCTCCCCTTTCTTGGATCAACTGTCTGACCCCTCCTCACTCTCCATCAGTACTTTACCCTCTCTCTGCTGTCCAAAACTGTGTCTCCCCCAATCCTTCCCCTGTCCTTGGCCTTTTTTCTTAGTAATGAGTATGAAATAAGAAAGATTTCATTAATTTCTATGAATTTACCCACACTTACTTTGCTGAAGATGTGACAGTCATACTCTTGTGTCATTTGTCAGTTCTCTGCTCCTAATCTTCACGGACCATTGCTTATCGGAACTTCTGGGTGTCTCCCAAGTTTCTGATTAGAATCAGCATCTCCTACAACAAGTCCACCATCTACTTCACCACCCTCCATCATTCTTGGTTGAAAGTACCATTTGGTTGTCAAAGTCAGAAATCTGGGCTTCATTTTTGTGGTAGGCTGCACAATGCCGCTTCCTGCTCTGGCTCCAAGATATTGACATCCTAATCCCTTTGCAGATGTGATTAAGTTTAGGATTTTGAGATGGGAGATTATCCTGGATTATCCAGTAGAAACTGATGTAATCACAACGGGAGGCAGGAGGGTCAGAGTGAGCAGCAGGAGATGTGACAAAGGAAGCAAGGGTCAGAGTTATGTGGCCACAGGCCAAGGGTGGCCAACTGTGACCAGAAGTTGGAAGGGACCAGGGATGTCTTTTCCTCTGGAGACTCTAGGGGGGACAGGCTTGCTGACACCTTGATTTTAGCCCTATAAGACTCATTTTGGACTTCTGACTTCTAACACTGTAAGATAAATAAATTTGTATATTTTAAGCCAGTCAATGGGTGGTAATCTGTTCTAGCAGCCACAGGAAACTGATAGACTCCTAATACCACTTACAGCCTACAGATGCTAGGTCTCAAATTCTGTCAAATTCCTCTCCAAATTATTTTTCAGGTTTGTTTGCTCCTTTCCATACTCAAGCCATGTCACCACCAGTTCTCCCAAGAGCTTTTGCAAAAATCTGTCAACTGATGACCCTAGTTTTCCAAGTTACCCCTTCTGTCCCTTTAAGAGATGGGTTGTGACTTACGTTTTATGAAGAAGATGGTCCTTTCTTCTGTCCACAATCTGGACTTGCATACTTGAGTATAAAATTGATGTATTTAGACCCGAGGAACTACAGAAGGTACCCATCATCAGGTCAGTTGCCAGCCCCAATCTCCTGCCTATATCCCAACCTCACACCCTACCATTTAGTCATACAAAGTAATAGCAGTAGATGCTTTGTTTGTATGGCTTCCTTGGCCTGAATTACTCTCCTGTGACTTGTATCAACTTTTTAACTGTCTGAATCTTCTTAGGACCTCAGTTTTCTTATCTGTACCATTAAAACATTTGTTTATAGGAGCTTCAAAACACTATCGAATATTTCAACCTGAATCATTCAAGTAAGTTATTTTCATTAACCCCTGGGGCTCATCAGGCACCTTAAGTGTCCTTTAACCTACCATGCCCTGGGCAGAGATGGTGCCTGATGGCTGTTTTTCCTGACAGTGTCCTCTCAGAGTTAGTGGGGTATGCATACATGTGTTGCATACGTGGACATGTGCTTGCGTGTTTTAGGGGGAACAACAGAATTTTAAACAGTTTATTAAAGAGCCGCTAAAGGCGCCTTGGCTATGAAATTTCTACAGAAAAAAAAATCTCTATTTTGATGATTTAAGTGTTAATGATTCAAAACCATATGGATCACATTTCCCTGCCATCCGTATGGTTTTAAAAAGTATCAGAGACTGCTCAGGGCAAAATGCGTTTGTGATTCTATCGATCCTGCAGCCTTTCGAGGGCTGCTCAACAGCTTTGAGTGAGAGGAGGGCCTCCCCGGCCAGGATGTGGGCCTTTCCCTGGGCGCTCTCCACGGTCTCCAAGGAAAATCGCTGCTGGCGTCTGGGGAGAGTTTTCAACACACAACTTGGTGGGAAAGGAACGCTGCATCCCGGTGGGGCTTTTGCAAAACCTCCAGAACTAATTTTAAAATGACTTAGGTTTTGGCAGACTGAAGAAGTGTTAACTCAAACCCGGGTGTATTTCAAGGGAAATGTAATTAGAAAAATGCTCTCCTAGTTAGCTGGGAGACTGTGCCGAGAAATAAAGATTCTTGTCAGAGGATTGTTTGGTGAGATAAAGACGTGCTGCATCAGGATCAGCAGGTAGACATCACATAGGCTCCTATCTCTTTCCCCTATCTGGTCTTACTTCATGTTCAGGCATTGGGATGGTCAAGCCCAGTGCGCAATAAACATGTGTGGGGACCACAGAGGTGTCTCCGACCATCTCCATCAGTTTCATACTTAAGAGCCAGGCCATGGTTGAACCAGTTCCTATTGATTTCCATGAACCAATATGGGGGGACTTGTCTGAGAGTGAGGAAACCTTCTGACCTCTACCAATGCCTGTACTTAACTTTTTTGTTTTATTTTATTTTTTATTTTTTGACTAGGTCTCGCTGTGTTGCCCGGGGCAGGTCTTAGACGTGGAGACTCAAGGGATTCTTAGCCTTGGCCTCCCTTCTTAGGCTGGGATTAAAGGCACACACCACTGCGCCTGGCTGGACTTAACCTCTTTTTAGTCCAAATGATCCTGAAAATTAGACAGATTTGGTTATCTTTGGCTTATGAGTAAAGTACTATGCTCCCCATCTGGACCCTTCACAGCAGTCTCACCTCCCTTTGCCGGCTTTGTCTTTTGGCTCCTTCCACCAGGTTTCTTTTGTAGTAGCCCTTCCCTCTCCCCAATATCCCTTTCATGATTCCATTCTTCCCTGATGTTGAGGATGACACGCCCCCTTTCTTCTCCAGGAAGACTGCATACTTCAAAAGCGTGGTGGACATCTTGCTTCTTCTGTGGTGAACCCCTATGAGAATTTGTCCTTTTTGCTGTGGCCTTCAAGCATAGTGAACACACATCCATAACCACATGGCTACTTGTAATGCTGTCTCCCCATCTGGGAATGAATCTTGGCCCCAGTTTTGAGCTCCTGTAGGGAGAGGACTTATCAGAATCCTGTATGTGATGACCTTGCCTGATGGGGCTAGCAAAAAGCTTGATGAGTAGTAGAGCAATCAGTAAATATGGAATGATTAGGCAAACTTTAAGAATCTCTAGTCCTATTTCTGCCAGTTGTTCTTCTGACCCCATCACTCATCATTTTATCTACTGATTGATTTACCTGTCCAACTACTTACTCACTATCTTTCTTTCCTTCCTTCCTTCCTTCCTTCCTTCCTTCCTTCCTTCCTTCCTTCCTTCCTTCCTTCCTTCCTTCCTTCCTTCCTTCCTTCCTTCCTTCCTTCCTTCCTTCCTTCCTTCCTTCCTTCCTTCCTTCTTCCCTCTCTTCCTCCATTGCTCCCTCCCTCTATGTGTCCTGAATGCATGGAACCACCTATCTATCCATCCACCCACTCACCCACCCATTTAATGACCCTCATTCAACAGATTAGAAGCCTTTTAAAAATCACATTGCATTTAATGTAAAACAATCTTTTAATATTTCAACCCCTTAGACTCTACTAGCTTATTATAACAACCATGGACCACCCACTCAACTTTATCTTATGTCAATATTATGCCACATATACTTTAGGCTTTTCTTTTTGAGTCAAAACCCTGTAGATATGATTAAGGTGCCCTATGTCAACCTCCATAAATTTGTTCCTCTTCTTTCCTCCCCACAAATGGTGTTCCTCATTCTTATCTATTTTTATTATAGCCATGTAGTTAGGAGTTCATAAGAGACACATAAGTGTGATTTTTCAGGTTTTAAAATTCTACATAAATGATGCCCTACTATGTCATTTTATGACTTATTATTTTATTTCTTATGATTCCATAGCACTTATTCTGTTCCCCTTGATTAAAGCAGTTGACTTGTCATGTGATTGTCTTTGTCTTTCCACTGGGCTGCAAGCAAGCTCTTGAGGATAGAGCTTCACCATTTCCCCAGAGCCTGGCACAGTCTTGTTGATTGATGACATGGTAATGGGCAAACTTTCACTGTGCTCTAAGGTGGGTGACCAGAGGTGACTCCAAGTACTGTGCTCTAAGGTGGGTGATGAGAGGTGGCTCAGCCTCTGAGGTGACACAGCCCAAAGAACAGTACAAATCAAGAGTCAGGCCAAAGACTCTTGGGAGGGGTCTATAGGAAAGGCAAAGGAGGCCTGGGAGAATTCAAGGAGCTGAGGGTGGTGAGTCAGGGAGTTTGCCACAGGGAGATAAGAGGTAAGTGTTGAAAGACAAGTAGATGTTTTGCAGTCAGATTAATATGGAGTGAGCCATTGGTGGCAGAGGGAATAGTTCAGTAAGAGCTTGATGAAGATACTTGCTCTTATTTCCTTGCTTGGGAGATGCTTCAATTAGAGCCTTTCTTCTTGGGACTTGGGCCCACCTTTCAGGTAAATCTCTGTGTCCAACATGGACCTTTCAAGGGTCTATCTCACTTACCATTTATTACTTCATTCCTCTAGTCTGCAAATATGTCCTCAGCACCCACTCTGTGCTGGGCTCTGCCTACATTGGGACACAGCAGGGGGTCATGCCTTCGGTTACCTGGGGGAGAGATAGATAACAAAGCAAACAAATAAGGTGGTAGCATTTCCCACTCAAAGTCCTTAAAGCCTGGTGGGGTTTAAAATCACAGATAAGGTAATTATTAGAGTGGTGGGGATGGCCTCTTGGGGGAACACTTTAAGATCTGAATGAGAGAAAGGAGGCAGCCACTGGAAGACCAGGGGGACAACACAGAGGGAGAGAACTCAGTTTGTTCAAGGGAAAGAGGCCTGTGTGCCTGGGGGTCAGAGAACATGGGAGGACTACAGGCAGATTGGAGGGGACAGATGAGGGCCTTATGTTTGATTTTAACCAGACAAGGAGACTCAAGAGGGTTTTTTGCAGAGAAGTGATAGGATCCAATACTTCTAAATGGAATAACAGTAGGGGCCTGAGGCCTGGTGTTGGAAGAGAAGTCAGGGTTCCTGTACATCCGGGTCCAGATGGCCTCAGTGTTGTTGTTGGCAGTGCAGATGGACAGATGGACAGAGTGGCTTTGGGGTGTGTTTTCAAGGCAGAATTGACAGGCTTTGCTGAAAGGATGGGTGTAAGATGGAGAGGAGTGGGGCATGTCTGTGACCTTGAGCTTCTGAGGAATTGGTGGGAGTAGCGTTACCAGGAGAGGGGTAGACTGAAGGTTGGGTATCAGGGAAGAGCTCAGCTTTGGGCCCACTGACCCTGAAGTGCTTGTGAGACAGCAAAGCAGAGCTTCGAGTCAGGTGAGCCTTACTGGTGTCCCAGGAGAGGCCATGGCTGGAGATGTGGGACTTTGGGCATCAGTCCCGGAAACTGAAATGATGCAGGTTAACTGGCAGCCCCACCCCCACATTCTTCTGAAGGTTGGGCAGGGTAGAGATTCATGTGCCCACCTACAGCTGGGGAAACAGAGACTCAGGGAGGCCTGTGATTGGTTCAAGATCACCCAAGCAGAACAAGAATCCTGCCCCTGTCCCTAGGCTTGAATTCTCTCCACTGTCTCAGAGCCTCCACATGGCTGGGTGAAACCCTACCTCAACCTTCTCTGGGCCTCCGGTTCTTTCTCATTTTTTGGTTTTCATAATACACTCAAGGTCAAAGTGGGGTGAGGCTGTGGGGTACAGAATCCCTCTGCATGCTCTGTGTATTTGGCTGTCCTGTGACCAGTGCTGACCTGGGGCTGACAGTGCATGGGAACACCCATTGTCTGCTGCTACCTCCCCCATGTCACGTGAAGGGGGCACCCACCCTAAGCTGTGAAGCATGGGGAGAGGACTTGTGAAAGTCACAGTTCATGTTAGCAGTGCTCCAGGCATAGCTCCGAGAATGCGAAGCACTGCACACCTAGAAAGGGAGCACCAGCTCATGCCCATTTCAGAGAGGAGACAAGTCCTGCTCCAGTGAACCTTCAGGTTCCAGGAGCAGAGAACTGGCATCACCACAAGCAGTTGGACTGTGCAGTTTACACCTTAGCAGCTTCACAGTTTGCTGCTGAATCATAAAGTGGCCATTGGTCTATTATAGCCGAGGCAGGAAACTGAGACTTTGGGTGTCAGTAGTTTCCACCAGGAGTGAGTGAGCTGAGGATCCCAATGACCAAGCTGCTGAGCTAGTAGGAGGTTCTGGGGACAAGGTTCCCTAGGACACAGGCCTTTGCTTCTTGTTTTCAGGAAGTCCACATGTGGGGGAACAGGAAGTACAGACAGAAATTCTTGCAGATTAGCTAATGTCCGGGAAGGACTGGTACAAGGGAATGCCATGGGGGCAGGTCCAGGTTCCTCCTGTTCTTCCATCCACTAAGCCACTGCCATCATTTGTAGAGTCTGACCCTCTTTGGGTTGCACTAGCTTTGTTTTAAACCAGAGCTGGTTAGAGTTAAATCCATTCAACAGTTAAATACTGAGGAACTACTACATGTCAGCTGTAGCTGCGACCTGCCCTCCTTCAGCCCATCTTTTGGTGGGAAGCTGGCAAATTGATGCTGAACCATCTATGAGACATAGCACACTAAGTGTACCTCTAGGGGGCTGGGAAAGGGACTCTGGAGGAAATGATTTCCAGCATGGAGCCTGCAGTATGAATAGGAGCTAAGCAGGCAGAAGCAACAACCTAGGCACAGCTCAGAGGCATGTCACATTTAAGATGGAGAATAAATCAATTGGGTTTTGTTTTATTTTTGTTGAAGATAAAAATTCAGATAACATGAAATTAACTACTTTAAAGTGTATAGTTCGGCGCATGTCAAAAATCCCAAATTGCTGTGTGTAGTGTTGTCCAGTTCCATTTTGCACCCTGATCTTGAAATAGTCTCACCCTGACTATTATGATTCTGTGATTTAAGTGACAGTGGCAGGCTTGGCAGTGTCAAGACAAAACGGTGCACAGGGTGACCTTGTATACACAAAGCCCACTGGGAGGTAGATGTGGCAGCCCCATTTTAGAGATGGGCACCTGAGGCAAACCGAAAAGATTTATCCAAGGCTGTAGAGCTGCGGGTGGACCAGGATTAGCAGTCACGCATCTGCAGCTCCTGTCTCCTGATCTGGTGGCTCCCCAATATTGGTCTTCAGACCAGCTGGGCACCTAATTAAGAATTCATATTTGGGGCTGGACCCCAGCATCTGTGTTTCTCATGTCCTCTGCCCCCCAGGATGTGGAGGTTCCTTACCCCAGAGCCTCAGGGAAGAGGCAGCTGGGGCTTGCTCTGGCTTGGCCTGAGGCACAGAGGTCTGGGGCTCAGGCAGCCTCAAGGTAGACTCTTTCAGAGGCAGCAGCTGGTGGGCTGGCAGCTCAAGTGTGGTGGGCGTCTGGGGGCAGCAGGGAGGGCAGGTGGAGTAGGGGATCTGGCTCAGTCAGTACCAGGACAAAGGCCTCTGCCAGCATCCCTGGGCATTGGCCCTGCTGACAAATGGGCCACAGCTTCTCTCATTAATTTGTGGAGTGGCCTGTAATAATAAAATGCTCCTTAAAGCTGGGCCATGGCATGAGTGACTGCTTTTTCAGGTCCTAATAAGGATCATTAACTGCATATGAAAAGGCTTTATAAACATTTGTTAAACGCCCCAGCTTACTGTGAGCCCATGGCTCACTGCTCCCCACCATGTCACGGCCAGCCAGAGCCAGCTGGAAAGGTAAAGATAGGCTGGGGGTTCTGCTGGCCACCTTCAGAGGCTCCCCCTCCTGGCCTTTCCCACTGGGCTGCGAGGTGACTAGGGCAAGGATCCAGGAACCTTTGATTGTGACTGTGAGCAGGATGCTGAATATCTGCTGGACTAAGGCCATGGCAAGTGGGGGGGAAAGAGAGCTGACTCAGCCTTCTCAGAATTCTGGAACCTTGGGCAATTACCTTTGCCTCTCTGAGCCTCAGGCTTCTCACCTGGGAACCAGAGATGGTATTTAGTTCCTGTGTTTCTAGGGAAAGATGTGGTGAAAGGCAGCACACAAGGAATAGGTTTCCAGAATATTCCCTCCTTCCTTCCGTCCCCCCCCTCCTCTATCCCTCCTTCCTTCGCTCTCTCCCTACCTTCATTCTATTCCTCCTCCTCTCCCTCCCTCTTTCCATCTCTCCATTCCTACCCCATACCTCCCCTCCTTTCTTCTTTCTATAGCTCCTTCCCTCTCCCATTCCCCTCCATCTCTCCATTCCTTCTTCTTTCCTCCCTCTCTCCATTTATCCACCTCTTTCTCCTTCTACTCTCCTTCTTCTCCTTCCCTTCCCCGCCTCTCCCTCTCTCTAGCATGCATTTTCACTTCTCTGTAGTCCTTAGGAGCTCTTCCCTATAAGCTCAAGAAGAAGGCGGGATTGAGACTTAAGGAATTCAAGGGGAAAGGAGCATGGAGAAGACCCTCGACCACAGGCTAGACTTGAGTGGGGAGCTGGAGCCAGTCTCTTGTTACCTGTCAAATCACATGTTTAACTTGTTTCTCCTACACTGTGCTGTAATCATCTCCCATTATTTCCCAATGTTCAGGAAAATTCCCTTATCTGTAGTCTTTTGGGCCATGGGAGCGGGTGAGCTGACGGGCCACGTAGGGTGAAGTTAGCAGCCTGAGGGAGGCTTGTAGTCAGCAGGGCCTTGTCCAGGGCAGCCAAGACTCCTCCCCACAGGGTGTGGGGGCCACCACTAGCATGAAAGGGCCTGACTTCTGGGATCCCAGGGGAGGAGCAGAAGGGGAGGTGGCAAAGGGGATGGCTGGGTGCTACCTCTCTCCCACCTGCAGCCTTGGAAATACTTTTTCTTGTTCCAGGGGATCCTGCATCTCTCTGCATCTCCTGTTACAAGGCTTCAACAGAGACCAAGGCATACCCCTGAACTGGCTAGTTACCAGGACCCTTCTTTTTCCACCCCCAGAATTGTCCGTCTTCCCCTGTCCCGACCCCGCTCTCACCCTCAGCTCCTACTTCTCTTCATTCCCGAGGAAACTCAATTATGAAACCACAAACAACACTGGCCTGCTTATTTAAACCCATACGCGCATGTGGCGACTACCCGAGGCGAGCAAGAGTTTCCAGTAGGACAGCCAGGGAAGAAGGGTGTGGTGGGCTCAAAGTGGGGGGAACAGCACTGAGACAGATCTGTGAGCTGGGAATATTTGCAGAGGAAAATCATTGTGGGAGTGAGTCTGCTGAAGCTGGAGCAGGAGGTGAAAGGGTGTTTGTGCATGTGTGGGGGGGAGTGTGTGCTTGTGTGCATGTACACACACACTTGATGAACTTTGGAGAAGGGAGTTGGTGAACATGCTTAGATTTAATACCATGTTCCCAAAGCAAATGATTGCAGAGCAGAAATCCTGTCAGGCGTGTTTATGTCCATTTGGTCATAGGATCCGTATCTGCTCACTGAGAGTTTTAAGTTCTTTTTATCCTTGTTTTGAGGTTGAGTGTCCGGCCTAACATCATGCTGCTGAATGCCTCGCTACTAAAAGTCCATGAAGCACCTCTCTAACGGGGCTCCCCATGGCTTGCAGAGTAAAGGTCCACCCTTAGCATGGCAGGGTAATCCCGACCTTGCTTTCCGATGTTTCATCCCTGCTGGCAATTCTGGGTGCTCCTTTTCCATCGGGAAGCTCACAGACCTTCTTCTAAGCCTCACGTGGAAAGACTCCACATCTACCTGTGCAAACTCCATCAGAAATCCTCCTCTGTGCTCACAGCTTGCCCTATCTCCTCCAGCACTTGTCATGCAGCGTTTGAGGGGTTGGCCACATTCCTGTGTCTTGCGCCTTCCTGCACACTCAGAGACATGTATTCTTCACTTCCTAGCATCAATATCTGGCTCAGGTTCCAAAATATGGGATGCAGTCAATAAAGTCTGATGGATAAATACATGATTGACTGCTCGCAGTCTCCCCTGCACGTAGGAGAGGAGGTGTTCTGTGAGATGGGACTTGCTAGCATGGCCAGGTAAGTCAAGCTAGAGCAAATCATGGTCCCAGGATGCTTTTCAGTTTCAAGTTAACTGCCCATTAGAATCACCTGTGTAATGCCAAAGCCCTTGGTGATCCTGCAAAATATATGCAATAAGTCTCCCTCCCCCCAGGTGATTATGATACCTGCCTGACTTGGGGGCCCTAGGCATACCTTGTACTGATATTTTAAATGACTTCTGCTCCCAAGAGAAGGAAGGAGAAAAAGCACTCTTAATGGAGGACCTAAGAGTCAGGGCTCCTGGAGAGATGGAGGAAACTGAGGTTACACCAGGTGTTCGCGGACTAGGGCCAAGTCCGATGTCTTTACCTGGGCCTGTCTCACAATCTTATGCCTGGAGTCAAAGTCAGGAGAGAGAAAAGATGAAGCCAGGGAAGGAATGGGGAGGGGGATGAGACTGCATAATGCTGTGGGCTTTTGCTATGGAACCCCCTAGTTGCCTCACTTAGTTAAATTTATTTTGTGTCAGCCAAGCACATTCAACCTCAGGCATCTCTCGTGAAGCTAGAAGGAAAAGTCGGAAAAGAGTTTTAAATTCCTGTTCAAAATGAAAAGAAAAAATCCTCTCTGCTCTTTAGTTCCTTCCCTTTCCCTTAGGAGAAAATATGGATTGGAGATGTTTTTAGTTGCAGAATTTCCTCGCAGCTCCTATGGCTGTTTGTCTAGCTCCTTGTGGGTACTGCAAATTTACAGCTTGGCATCTCTGAAGTAGCTTCAGGGAGAAAGATGGTGGAATTTTATTCTTGCTAATTTAAAACAATAATAATTGTTCACACGTTAGGAAGCATTCCTATTAAATCAATCTTTTGGAACAACTGGGATAGAAAGAAACCAAATCTCCTGATCGAGTCTCTCTTGGCTTTGCGATATTTATTCATCCAGCCTTTTGTAGCAGTGATGGCCAAGAGCTGATCATGGGCCAAGGCTGTGCTAACTGGTGTGCAGGTAAGGGAAGATGGTAAAAAATGGTGTGGGTGACACTGAAACCCAGGGGTGACTTTTCTCAGGGAACAGGAGGATAGTTGTAGCAGCCACTAGGGTGTGGCTATTGTTCCAGTTCCAACAGAACTGGACTTGATGTCTTTTTGGGAACCTGGGGGCATTGCTCACTAATATTAGGACCCCAGAAGGGAACTGTGTTCCAAGGAGATTGGGAGCTCATCCAGGCACATTTGTGCCTACTTATAGTGAATGTGAGGTGAACATGATGCAATCAGGTCAAGGAGGGTAGGTGGGAATGCGCTAAGGTAAACCGAGACTTGAGTCAGACAGGAGATAGGTGGGGGCTTGGTTACTCTGAGAAGTGAGGGTTGGGGAGTGTGAGAAGAAAATGAAACCGAGAATCAAGTTGAAAGAAGAAAATGTGGAATGGGCATTCATTTCAAGGGGAGTAGAAACCCAAGGGTTCTGGCAGGGATGGTGGCAGTGACCAGGAGTGCTGGGTGGTCTGTATCAAGGGGTGAGACTGAGCTCACACAGTGGCCTGTGCTGAGAACTGGTCTTCCTGTGGCTCCTCCCCCACATTAAGGGGTAGACCAGATGCCTACTTTTAATGAGAACCTGCACAAGGCTACAACTGAGAAGCTCATTCACAGGCCATGGGGCATCCTGGAGCTGTCTGGAGGTGATTTCATGGAGCAATCTGCATTCTAGAAAAAATGTCTGAGCCAGAGAGAAATTTGAGTCAACCTCAGAGATGCCACTGTCTCAGTGGGGCCTCTGATTTGTTTGGAGATGGACATGGCAACACAGATAGGGCTGGCAAGGGCACCGGGTCTGGAGGTCTCTGTCATAGGAGGAGCTGAGTCTGGGTTTGCCAGGAAAGCTCCTGGTTTGAACTTTTTCCTGTGTGGACATTAGGAGTGCTTCCTTCAGTCCCCAAATCCCAGTTTGGATGATGAATGATAATGTTTACATTGTAAGGGCATCTAAAAGAAATTCAGCACTCTGTGGGCCTACCCAGCTGCCTGTCAACAAAGTTTTGCCTTGAAGAGCCTCTCCACCCACTCTCTTAGTGCCACTCTCTTTGCAACCTCTACCTTTCTGAATCTCACTTCTTCAAAATGGTCAACACAGAAACAACACAAGTATCTGTTTCCCAGGGTGGCTTTGATACTGACATGGGTGAGAAGGAGCCCTTTAAAAGGCTCTCTAGGAAACCACGAGCCTGCTCTGTTTCTGTGTATGTGAAGAAGTAGGGACATCTGACCTGGAGAAGATGGAGACTACAGAGTCATACAGGAAGAAGAAGGATTCTGCTTTCTAGAGTCACTATCTGAAGAACTAGACAGTGAGCTCCCCTCCCCTGGAGGAATGGGAGCATGAATTGCCTAACTACTTGGTGGGGCTATGGAGAGGCACCAAAACATGTGCCGGGGGGTTGGACAGTGACTTCCAAGGCCCCTCCCAGGCTTGGGCTTTGAGGACTCTCCCCACACCAGCTTTGCTTTTGGCAGCCAGCTGCCTTCGGGATGAGTCAAAAGTCCGCCCAACTCTGGCCTCCTCGCTGGGTGGGGCTCCTGGGGCGCCTCCAAGGCCTCCTACTCCTGTTGCACAGGCCACCGCTTTCGCTGCCTCTGATTGTCTCTCACAGCCACCACCCTGGAGTCAAGAACTGCATACATTGATTAAACAAGGAAAAGGCAAAAAATTAAACACACACACACACACACACACACACACACACACACAAAGAGAGGGAGACTTTGTCTGAAATGAGAAATGCCATCATGCTCTGGCCTTTTATCATAAACCCATGGAGATGAATATTCTGACCTAATAATCAAAACAGGCTGTAATTGCTAACAGACTCTCAAGGCTGCTCAGTGAGGAGAGAGCAGATGAGAGACCTGCTGAGCACAGCAGGTCGGCCCGCCAGCCCTCGCCGCCGATCAATGCAGCCCAGCGGCACACCATTTTGCTGGCCTGGCTTGATCGAGCCCTGCTCACACCCTGCCTTCCTCGAGGGATGAGAACGTGGCTCCCTTTGCAAGAGACCTGCTCTGAAGCAGCGGCACCCATCCCCATCCCAAGGGAAAGGTAACACCCTGAAGGGCCCCAGGAGGAGGGAAGACACTTTGCTGCCACCTTTCTTCACCTTCACCTCCTCTTGGCTCTGGGAGATGTTCTCCTGGGTGCGCCACCAAAGCTTGACGGTCCTCATGTCCCCTCCCTGCTCCCACCTCCTTTTTGTGTTTTGTTTCAGACACGCCCTCAGCTCAAATTTTGCTTTGAAGGTCAGTAAATTCCATTCTCTCTCTTCAAAACAATGGCACGGATCTTCTGGGACCCAAATGTTGAATCCACACTGAGGAATGAGTGAGTCTCCCTCACAAGCACATTCCAGAAATATCCACCCAGCATCTCTAGAGGGCATGCCACGGGGGGAGCGGGGGACACCGAAGATGACCAAGTCTGGGCCACCAGGGAGGACCCAGCTCCTTGTGGTAGGGAGGTAGGGACCAGTATGTGTGCCTCCCTTGGTCAAGCTCCCTGTGAGTGATGCCCCCCCCCCCACCCCAGGAAGGCCTGGGTAAATATAGTAAAGGAATGTGAGCTAAGTATTGAGGAAGAGACTTGAAGAAGCAAGATGATTGGCTAGGGGCCTGGAACAGCCAGAAAGGAGCGCTTGGATGAGTCGGTGGAGGCTCTGAGGACTGTCCACTGGTCTGTTGTGGTTGCACATGGGGATCTGAGTTTTGAGGACAGGGGGGCCTGTGTGGGGAGACGAAACTGGGAAGGCATTTGGAGCAAGGTCACATTGTGGTGGACTTTGGAGAATGTGCTAAGGAGCTTGATTTCATCCCTAGAGGAATGGGGACCACAGGGAATTAGAAGCAGAGTTGAGAGTCAAAGACCCCTTCCTGAATGAGTGCAGGGGACAGTAGCAGGGAGGAGAAGAGGCAGGAGCTAGTGAGCAAGGGGTCAAGTGTCCAGGAGGAAGGAAATTCAACTTTGACACAAGGAGGAAGAACAAGGCAAGGAGTGTCTTCTCGCCAAGTCCTGGCTGAGGCTCTGTGCTGAGGTACTAGTGGGACTGTCAAAAACTCACTGGGTGAATGGAACGGGTGCTGAAGAGGTCAGTTTTGAAAGTCATATCATGTTTTCATATCCTCTCATTTTGAAATAATTTCACATTTACAGGAAGTTGCAAGGGCAGCATGCAGATGTTCCTCCTCCTACCCAGGCTCTCCTGGTGATTGCATCTTGCCAATTTTGGGATGATATTAAAGGAGCCCTATATGGTGGTCCTTCTAGCCCTTCCAGGCCATGCTTAAAAAGCTGAGGTCTTCACCTGGGTTGGTGTGGTATGAACAGTGATCTCTCCGAAAAGTCAGCTTTCTGATGGAGTGGCCCCCAGGCACCAAGGTCCTTCCTGGAGACAGAGAGTCTAGGCCCAGCTGGCATGGCAGGGAGCTTGGGAGCATCAACACCATTATCAGTCAAGTCAGAATCTTCAGGTGAGCTGTACTGACTCAAGCTGCAGGATATGTACCCTCCCTCAGTTTCCCTTCTTGTCATTCTAGGTTGTGACTGAACCTAGAATTCACACTGAATCCCAACTTGTGTGCTGAGCCTCTCCGAACGTCATACCAGTCATACTTCAGGCAACTCTTCCCTGAGTCCACCCCTTCCTCAAGTCCAGGCTGGCTCCAGAGACTACTCATAGCTTAGCATCATCACTGGGAGGCTTGACAGTTACAAGCGCTGCTTTGCCATTTTATGAATGAAAGTTAATTTAAACCCAGTCAAAATGGCTGCATCCCTTTGCATCCTGTATATGGTCCTCCTGGGACCCCTACGTACCACTCTCCTAGCCTTACCCCTTTAGTTGTCTCCCTGCTAAGAGGACTGATTGGGTACCCTCACATGAGGGGACTTCCCATCTATCCCCACGTTACTCTGTTGTCTTTGAGCCCTTAGTCAGGGGAGACCTAGTAAAGGCCAGGGTGGGTTGCAGCCTGGGAAGCAGGATATCCAGCTCCTAGTTTGGCCTACCATGGATGTACAAGTGACTCCAGGTCAAGGAGTTACCTTCTCCTGGTGCCATGCTCAACGTTAGCCACAGGTGCTAATGTTATCTACAGGGATGAGTTTTGGAAACTAAAGTGCTACAGAAATGACAGAGCTCTTTGGTCAAGCTTCCACTGGATGTTCATTCTCTCTCAGTTTGAGTTCTACTGATCATTTTCTTTACCCAGGAAGGATAATTAGCAATGAAACCACTGCGACACTTCTGCCGTGTTCCAAACACACTACAAATATCCCAAGTGTGATGGGTCTCGTAGGAGAAAGGGTTGAGGCTCTGAGATGAGAGGACACTGCTCATAAACATCTCTGAAGCCCCTGACATGGGCACTTTGTTATGCTTGAACTGGAACTTTAGAGCAATCCCATCCTTACTTACACAGAGTCATGACGGGATGCCAGGAGCACTCCACTCCCAAACCACCTGCACCCAAAGCAAATGCTACTAACCACCCCATACCCCCCAGCACCCCAAGTATTTTTGCTCACTGTAGACACATTTTTCCTGAGACAGGGAAAAGGTCTAAGTGGTTTCTTCCAGATCCCTCTGCAAACTCTCCATGGAGTCCCATGTCTGTAGATGGTGCTGCAGAAGTACTGGACACTTGGCCCAAAAGAGCCCTGACTCTCCTACCCCAAGAACATCTCCCCTGGACACTCACAAAATGTTCTGCTGCTGCTGCTCTTCTGCTTCTCTCTTCTTCTACATTCTGGCTGACACTGGGCTGGTACTTTCTCTGATCCAGAAGCTTCCATGGCTCCCCAGGACATGCTGACTTAAGTAGGACTGCTTAACCTGGTGTCTTAGTTCTCCCCAACTTTCTCCCACTACCTTCCCCATCCTCTTCTGCCTCCTTTTCTCCTTTGCCATGAACTCCCATGGCCACTTTGGATCTCTCTCTGAATAGCAAGGTGGAAGGGTTTGAATTTCTCCAGAAGTCAGTTGTCTGGATTTGAATCCTCATCTCTACTCTACCTGAACCTTCTTTAGGGCTTGGGATCCCTCCCTCCACTGATTGGCATGTACTTTTCCAAGCTGCTGCATGGACATCACGATTGAGGTATCCCAGCACTAGGAAACAGTTCCTGGGTTTCCTCAAGCAGTCTAAGGGAATTTTAGTTATGAGTATATTTTATCTCATTTCTCTTGTTAAAAAATGAGATTTTTCTACTAGTGTCACCGTCCTGGTAACTGTAAGTTCCTTATTCCAGACACAGCCACAGGCAAAACCAGGCAAAACCAGCTGAGATCAAGATGGAGAAATTTTGTAGTGAATTTTGTAGTCTTTTCCTTTAAGGAATGATGTCAGCCTCATCATCAAGTAAACATCAAAATAGTACCTGCTACCCCAGAAAGCTCCTGTCCCCTTAAAACACCATCATCTGCAGAGACTTTGGGACAACTTCTCTCAGGTTGCTGGCTCCTGTTTAAACCTGATTCCTCCCATTGCCTCTTGAGTTTGGGCTTTTGAGGGGTGAGTAGCTGACTGTGGTTCTGGTAACACTAGGAGAAGTAAATCCCAAAGGCATGCTCCTTTCCCAGAAGCTTATTCATGGTGTCACGGTAAACATGCTATGTGGCCTGTGCCAGAAGGAGGAGGGGTCATCATCAACTACAGAGATGAAGATGCCCATGGAGAACATAAAATCCTTTAATCCTGTACTTCTGGGTGCTGGGTGGGATCCATTCTTTTGTCTTTGGTCTAGGAGGGGAGAAAAGAAGAGGTTTTTTTTGGGGGTGGTGATTCTATTTCCCTTTCTCACCAGTTAGCTCTCTTACTGTCTACGGAAAGAAGCTTTGGGAGTCCTTTTTTAAAGGGACACTGACAGAGTTACCTAAAACAAAAGATGCTACTATTTTGACATCCTTGGGAATTCTTAACACTGTGGTTTCTGGTCATGTGTTTATTTATTCATTTACTCACCAACTTAATCATCCTTCAGTAGCTGGGTTGGGAGCTCCGGGACCAGACACGTTTCCACAGCAGCTGGATAGGAGTTTCAGTCAGGTGAAGGCCTCTACTCTACTTGAGCTTCAAGTCCACCCCATTTGCTGGTTACTGAGGATACTGTGGACTGGCATCCTGGTGTTCCTTCCTTCTATGACTCTGCCAGAGTTCCCTCTTATCTCCTAAGGGTGAGCCCCTTCTCAGGTACCCACAAACCCTTACTCCCTTTACCTCTGCCGACTTGACCAGCAACTGACCCACTCAACTCCTGTATAGGGCCCCAGTCTCCCCTTGGGCTTTGGCAGTACCAGCAGCCAGACCAGTCACCCAGGTTGGGTTGACATTCCTGGTGACACCATATGGGATCCGCCCACAGCTGCTTTCACTAGCTGCTGGGAGGGCTTGATGGCTTCCCTGTCTCAGACGAATTACTCATTCCTCCCTGTGGTATCCCTTCATTCCACTGGCAAGTAGAAATGCCCATGGTGTGCCAGGCATTGCACTTAGGGTCAGCTACCCTGGGGACTTTTGTCTTCCTTGGTAACATCTTCTGATTTCCAAATGACCTCATAGTGTCTGTCCCTCTGTTTTCTTCACTATTGATTTCTGTATCATTAACACCTGGGACCTGGGATCCACATAAATATTGGTTGAACGAGTAAATGAGGACATTTGGGAAAGGCTCCCTGAAGAATCAACAATTGATCTGGGTCTTTAAAGAGATATAGGAGTTTCTTAGGCGAATAAAGGACTGGGAAAGGTCATTCCAGGAAAGGATACAGCATGAACAGAGACTTGAGGGTGGAAGTGAAAGAACTTAGGTATTGAGGGTCTGGCAAAAGTGTCATGTGAATGAAGGTGACAGGAGTTTGTTCTGGGAGTTAAGCTGCAGGGGAGGCTGGCAGGAAAGGGAAGTGAGTCAGAGAGTCCAGAGTCTTGAAGGATTTGCGCTTCAACTTGAGAGAGACTAGTGATGATCTTTGAGACAGGCAGTAATATCATTTTATTTATTTATTTTTCAGTTCTGTTCCTTGGGATGCAGGCAGAAAATGAACTCAAGGGAAGACAGGAAAGAAGACTATTTAGAATCTTTGGAAGGTTCTTTGATAGTGTCTTTTAAATGATCTATTTAATGGAAGTCCTCGTAGTAATAGGGGACTAGCCAACCTAAAAACATACCCGATCAAGAGAACAATAGATTTTCAAATGATTCTGTTATTTACATAGAAACAAAGAGGCCACTTTCCCTGGAGGACTCACCTGCAATTGTAGTGGCAGTACTCATATGTATTTAACTCAACTTCTTGCTGTATAAAATAATTTGATTTTTTTCATAGGCCATCCATGCAGCCATCAGAATATTATTATTCAGAAAACAAAGTTCATGTCATAGCCTTGTTTATCAACTGGTACATCAGCTTTCCTGGGTATATGAGTGCCTGATTTTTTTTTAAAGCAAAACTGTATGTAATATTTGGCACACAATTATATGGACATGCTTAGTATATCTGCCAGGAAAAAAGACCTTAGGGGTTTAAAAGCTTGCCAGAAGTACTTACGCATGTTAGAGGTGTCATACTTCCCCTGGAACTCTTATCTGTTGTGGCAGTGGGTGCTAGAAGCAAAGTCTCAATGGTCACGTTGATTGTTGGCATCTGAAGTTTGGCATTTTCAGTCAAGTTAAAGGACACTGAAAGCACACACATGTGCCCTGAGTATTCACACATGTGCAAGGGTGACATGCATACACACATGCACCCACACCATGTACAAACACTTGTGCAAACATACACATCACTGCCTGGAACTAAACATCAGGCTGATGACTCAACTTCTGGAATATTATTGTTGGAAAGGATTTTTAAATTATTTCATTACTGACAAGGTAACCCACTGAAGTCCAGGAGAGGAAGAGATTCCACCAGTTGCCCAGCAGGCAAAGGCTGTTGGGGGCCTTCGATGCACGTCAGCTAAACCTTATTGCAGCAATCATACAACCAGAACAGTTTCCTTTGAGGATGACATTCCTAGCAGGCTGTGCCCTTAAGGGAGCCTGGACTGATTTCTGCAGGGTCCCATTCTTGCTGGCTTTACCGCCCTCTTGTTTAGCAAAAGGAACTGAATGTAGCCTCAAAACTCGCCTCAGCTTGCCCCACCGCCCTGAGAACAGAATGCCAGTGCATTACATTTGTCAGGTTAGCACCCTTATCAGATCCTGGACTTTGGGGACTGTTCCTGTTTAACACCCTAGAAATAGTCTCTTTTCTTTCTCTTTCTTCCTTCTCATAGATGTGGGCAGAAATTGCTTTCTGTTGGTGTTTAAGTTGAACACCTGCCACACACAAGCACTCTGGGGTAGAAGATGGAAGGGATGCCTTGGAGGATAGTGTGGAGTCAGCCCACAACACGCACACACTGACAAATGTCACTGTTTCCTGGAAATCAGGAATCATCTCTTATCATTCATTTGTCCGTTTATTGATTATCTTACTAACCTATGTACTTGTGAGTCAATGACAGCTGTTGCATTGAGATGCAGTGTTTCATCTGCTTATGTCATAAGGATGTGCTTTAACATCTTTATGTGCATCACTTATTTAAATCTTTTTAATATAAACATCTATTGAGCTCTCATCAGATGGCAGACAAATGATCCCATAGGTACCTCTTCCTGTGTATATCATTTTGTTCCCATCAAAGTCCTTGGAGATGGTTATTATTGTTACTGCCATTTTTCAGATGAGATAACAGCATTTTGCTTCAGGTTTCACAAGCCTGACTCATAGTCTGTCTCCTGGCTTCAGGGATGAAAGCACCACTTGGCAGATTGGCTTATGTGAAGCCCACCCTAAACGTGCTCTCTGGGACCAGCTGGTTCATGGAAGTGGGAGATACCTTGAACCAGAACATGCCGGTCTCCTAGGGTCTGATCCATTGATATCACGGAGCACTCTCTGGGTCAACCCCTGTTTTAGGGGAGTCAGGCCCAGCCCTCAGGGACTCCATCAGCAGGAGACCTCAGTCTCTGGGGAAAAGGCCCTCATCTGAAAGCCTCCATTGGGGGAGGCTTGAGTGAAAACAAGCCTGGAAGGACAGAAGACATCCCAGAGGAAGGGCAGGGTGGGAAAGGCAGACAGGGCATTAATGGAAGGTTGAGAACAATCTCTGTTGATTGAACAGGGTGGTCGTGCCCTCACTTCCTATCTCAGTTTCTCTGGATTCCAGTTTCCTTATGGGTAAAATGAGGATAATAAGGTAACTGCCGATGGAGCAGTTGTGAGTCTTAAACAAAGAGTCACCTGAAATGGTGAGAAGACACTAAGTGCCAAGGTTTCTTAATGACTGTTAACTGTTATGAGTGATTTCATCTCAGCTGCAAGATAGACTTCAAAATGTACAAGCACATGGCCACATGCATGCGCATGTGTGCATACACTCATGTGTCACTATCAGGTTGGACAGTGAGGATTGTCCTGTGGCCTCTGGAATTTGATCCTTTTCCATCAGGAGACAGACATGAGCCCATCAATGCTTTAGAAACTTCCTTGGAGTCAGTTCTGGATGGTGGATGGGAAGGGGGAATGCCTAGAGGTGGGGAAACAGAGAGAGGTGGCCCTCACCAAGGCTGTGTAGGAGACTGGGGAGCAGGATGAGTTTAGGAGCAGTCTGGGGTAATGTGGAGGGATTGGGGGCTACTGACTTTCTAACAGAGCAACAGAGGTGCAAACACAGGTCATCCGTGAGGAAGAGAGGTAGGGGGTCAGATTCTGTGGGGCGAGGATGCTTAGGGGGCTGGCGAGGTGCAAGTGAGGTATAATGATAGTTAGGGCTGGCGAGGTGATCTTGGGAGGACTATGCTGCCTGCTTTGTCACTCTGAACAGCCACTCAGGAGCAATGTGCAGCAGGCAGGTGGCCCTAGGAGATGGCAGGGAGAGTAGCAGAGAGGGCTGGGGCTGAAACGGGTCATCCTCAGGTGTTTTTGATCCAGGAGAGGATGAATGTAGAATCTCAGCTGGGAGCAATTTTGGTCTCCAGGGGATACTCGGCAATGTCTAGAGACAGTTTGGGTTGTTATGAGGGATGGGTGCTTTTAGCATCTAGGGGTAGGGGCCAGGGATGCTGTTAAAATCCTATAACTCAGAACAAAGAACTTTATAGCCCCGAATATCAGTGGTATCCAGGTTCAGGAATACTGGTAGGGAGTAGAAAGCAGAGTCCCAAAGGCAGAACCTGGAGAAACGCCCATATTATGGGTGCAGGAAGCTTGAAGTCTCTTCCTCTCAGGGAGCTTCTCTGACACCCTGGAGGGGAAATTCCCCCATGGGATGCAATAATTGCAACCCCCACAGGCCTCATTGTAGATATTTAACCAAGTGGGCACTGGGGGCTTTCTCTTTAACTAGAGTAAAATATTCAAAGTCAGGAAGCACATCTTTGTGGTTAGTTCTCTCTGTACTGGTTCAGCACACAGACCACTGGGCCATCGTGATGCCTTTATCACCTCTAGCCTCATCCTCCCACCTCTTCCCTCTTTGTCTCCTCTAAGACACCTAGGTATGTCCGAATCCAGGGACCTTCGGTGCCTTTTCTCTGTTCACGCCCCAATTTATTGCCCATCTCATAAAAAGCAAAACTTGGGAGAGAGAAGATTGAGTTTGCTTCTTGCAGCAGGATTTGATTTAGGGCCAAGAAGGTGGCAATTGCTGCAAAGCGGAGATCGGCTATTTCGGGAGAGCTGTGAATGATTTTGTTCCATCTCCAAATGACCTTACATATATTCTGTCTCCTGCCTGCCCTGTGTTGGGATTGATGGAGGGGTGCTGCCACTGGGCCCCCATGCTGCATCTAATAAATCTGTCTGATGGGAGGAAGGACGGCTGCACGGGCCGTGGTTTAACACCTGGGGTTTGGGCGGGTTTCTGGTGCTGCTCTGTGCTTGCCAGTGATGTCGACTCGGTCAGATGCAACTATCTCATCTGTCTGCTGTCCCATCACTAACGTCTCTGCTTGCAGGGAGAGGTGATCCAGGGCAATTGTTTCTGCATTCAGGAAAGGGCTGCCTCTTTCCCTCCCCTGTTCTCTCCCTTTCCATCTCTCTCCAGTATTCCCACACGCCATCACCAGGTACCTGTACCAAGGTACCAGCAAGTGCCAGGAGTCCAAAGACAGGGATAATCTCTCCATCACTAATGAGGTGGGCATTTTTTCTCCTCTTTGAGCCTTAACTTTTTATCCTGCAAAATGGGAGTAACTGGTGTGGCCCATCCTCTGGGATCAGTAAGAGGATCATGAGCATTTGGAAAATGGAATTGGGACATTCAAGTTTAGATGCTAGCTCCTCCATGGTTTAGTTTATAGGTGTTAGGCCAGTTTCCTAGTCTCAGTTTCCCCACCTTTAGTGAAGACCATGTGAACAGGGATATGTAGGTGTTTTGTGATCCAGAAATACTTTGAGGAAGGCTTCCTAAGAAGCTCTGCTTTGTGCTATTGGAGTGACTTCTTCTACCTGCTTCCACCTGGTCCTCCACTGCCTGTTCTCTGCCTGCTGAGGCTCCTAGGTTGTAGCTCTGTCTGAAAATTAGAGGGTGACTATCCCAGAAGGATATGACAGGGGAATCTTTAATTTGGCTGTATCAAAGTTCTCATATAAAAATGACAAATCATTATCCTTTGTTTTCAAGGGATGTGTTTCCTCCTTGACTCTTGACAACCCCTGACTCCTCTCTTCTTTTCTGATCTCATCCCACTTCTCACCCTCACTTTTGGTGTCATCCCAAAAATGGGGTCTGTCAATGTGCAGAAAGGTGAGAGTGGAAGGAATTGATGACAGTTATTTTCTTGATTACTGGAAAAAATAACCAAAAATCAGTTGATTGGATTTTAGACTCAGTTAATACATCTCTGCATCGATAAGACGGTGTCAAAACATGACTTAGAAACCGTCAGAAGATAAGGACTGCAGCATGCTTGGTGTGGAGGTACCATGGGAAGGCCTTTAAAAGTCAGTTCTATGGAGCTTGTGGGGTTTGTACTCCTGGGGACTGTAGCTCTCACTGCCACCCACATGAACATGGTGGACAAGACACTCACCACATGAACATGGTGGACAAGACACTCACCACATGAACATGGTGGACAAGACACTCACCTTGAGAAGGCTGCAGGGTGGGCTGGGGCCTGCTTTTCCAGTCAGCTCCGTCTCCCTCTCCATGAACATACTTCCCTCCATTCCCAACATCAGATGAAAGCTTGCATTCCAGAGAGTGCAGGGAGCTTCTAATGGATGTGCCTAAAACAAACGTACTGGAGGAACCAAAGTGGGGCCGGGCCACCTCTCTCTTACTACTGAGCAGGAGTTGAAGAAAGACTAGGTGACCTGCAAACCTAGAGCCAATTGAGGGCCAGTACAAATAAGACCTGAACCTCCTGGTCTGCTCTCGGCTGCTTCTCACCATAGCACACACCCCTTCACAGCTGCAGGGATTTTCTCTTCTTCAATTCAAATATGTCAATTTTCACATTAAAAAAGCCTCCATTCAATGGGTCTTAATATATGAACAGGGTAAAGCAATGTCTTGGGTATATCAAAGGTGGAGGGAGGAGAAAAGAATATTCTCTGTGCCTATTGCCTGCCTGAGATTATGTGGGACATTTCCCATGGTTTCTGATATCTTAATAGCAAAAATTTGTGCATTACATTTATTCCTATCTACTAATGGAGAAATCAAAGCATAAGGAAAGTCAGCTACTTGCTCAGAATCCTACAGAAAATAAGTAGAACGAGGCTGACCTGTTATTTCCTGTAACTGAGTGAAAGATCTCTGGGAGCTAACATGATTAGGAAGGGAAATCAAATAGGAATTGCCTCCTCTTTACTATTGCTCCCTGATTCATTCATTCATCATTCATTCATTCATTCAAATTCTTGATGAAGTTATTCTCTGCCAGGCACTGTTCTAGGCAAGAATATACCAATGAAGAAAACACACTCAAATCCTTTTCTTTATGAAACTCAAATTTTAATGGGGAGGGAGGTTACGAGGGACATAGAGGGATGAACAATAAATAAAATATGTTGAATTATTTGAACTTGCTACTGTCTCACCATTTTGATCTATAAAGAAGGCCGTTTGATACTATTTAAACTAATAAGTAAAATACAAAGCTGATGATAAGTGCTATGGCAAAAATAAAGGCAAGAGGGGTGAGTTAGAGAATTGAGGTTAGAAAGGGCTGCTCTGTTTACATTCTGCAGAAGGATATTTCTAGCATGCCCTTCCAACCTTACATGCTTCTTCCTCCATCCAAAACAGCCTCGAGGAGGAGCCCAACTCGTTCTTGGGTAGCCAAGACGCTGCTCTAGTCCCTTCACCTCTGTCCCTCTGTCAGGCCTGTGATTCCCAGAACATGGTCTGCTCTGTTTGCCAGGCATCAGGCTCTTGATGTAACTGCCCTCATGCCATTGTCTGCGGCCCTTAAGGCCCAGCTGGAGTGTCAGCGCCTCAGGAGCGCCTTCCCGAACCTTGCCCTTCTTCTTCCAGACAGTTTTAATTGCTCCCTCCTCTGCACTCACACACCACTTTATTATAGCACTTAGAACTGCTCTTCTCTTTAGAAGACGCTGTGATTTATTCATGTGCCTTATTAATGGTCCTATTCCCAGTGGCTGGTGCAGGGTCTGGTATGCAGGAAGGCTCCCGACAGACTCAAGGAGTGAATCAAGGCAGAAGAGAGCTGAATGGGGGATGCAGGGAATGGAGACTCAGGAAATGGTGGGGGCTGGGGGTGGGAGAGCTTCATGGAGAAAGTCAATAGAACTAGATCTTGAAAATGGGGGGATCATCCAAGGGACATGAAAGGAGGACCACAGGTGGCCAACCCATGCTCTCTCACACCTGTCCCTGCCTGCCACCCCCACCTCCCACCACTGCATTCATCCCTACCCGTTGTCCTCCAATCACACCAGATTTGTTTTTCCTACTGTCCTTGAGGTTCTTGCCCTCACCCCTCTTTCTAGAGCAATCCCGTAAGTATCCTTTTGGAAGTTTTTCCTAATAGAGGATCAAAGAACAGGCCCAGCTCTTCTCATTCAGTGCTTCTTGAAGCTGAGGTGACTTTTGGGCTCTAGGGTGCATGATCTGGGTTGATGGGTTTTGGCATCAGACAATCTGTGTTTGAATCCTAGGATTTAAATCTTTGATCTGAAAGTTGACTTTTTTGTCATTCCTCTGTCATGTCCTCTACGATAGAGTAACTGTCTTAACCCCACAGGATATAGGGATACATAGAGAAGTGAACATACATGGCAGGGCCAATCCAGTGCCAGGCACATACTAAGTGCTCAATTAGCACTAGTTTGCCTCACCTGTCTCTTTCCCTCAGGGTGGACTCCATAAGAGTATGGGGCCTTGAGTGCAGGGATAAGGTGAGGAGGTGGGAGAGGCTGAGCTCTGCATTTTCTGTGAGATGAAGACCAATCTCTCCCTCACACACCTGAACTAGTAACTCTCCACCCATCTGGGAACAAGATTGCCAGCAAAACCAGAGATGCTGGGACCCACATTTTGGCTCCTTGCCTAAAGGCTTTTCTCTGTGAGATTATATATTCTGGGCCATGTCCCTCCCATCGACACTTCCTCACTTTACTCCCTTTCTTACTCTTCCATCATAAAAATCTCCAGAAACAGGTTTTGTTCAAAGTGAATGAGGCAATAAATTCTCTGCTTCTGACAGGCCAACATGAGAGATAAATTCTGTAATGGGTGACGCTGCCCTGCTCTCTTGCCCTGCGGAGCTTTGGCTGGTGTGTAGGGCTGTCCAGAGAAAAGGAACTGTGAGAAAAGGAAAGAAGGGTGAGGCCTCAGGAGTCCCTGGCTGAGTTGGGACCTTAGCTCAGGTGGGGAGCTACTGAGTCTGGGTGGTATAATGTGTAGTAATGTGTTCATGGCTGGGGGTGGTCAGGTCTTCTGGTTTGTCTACTAGGCTAACTGATAAGCAGGATGAAATGAGTCTTATTCATTCATTCATTCATGAATTGACTCAACTTCTCTCCATCAATTCACTCAGTTGTCACCTAACATGGATGAGAGTTTCTGCTCAAGCATCACCTTCTTTAAGAAGCCTTTCCAAAAAGGACTGAAAATATTTGCAATTCAAGTCATAGCAAAAGATTGATTTCCCATGTAAATAAAGAGCTCCTACAAATCATTAAGAAAAAGAAACAGTTTAATAGGATTCCTGGTAAAGGATATAAAAAAGCAGCTCAATAAGGATGTACTAAGGACTCTGAGACCAAGGTGTGTGACATAAGTTTGCTTTCACTCTTGATGAGAGCCTTGAACACGAGCATGTCATTAAAGGCCACTCCCTCGACCCCAGGCTGCTCAGACCATATTGATGAGGGTGTGGACAGCCACCTCCTATTGGCTGGTGAGCAAGAGTGGTACGAATACCTGGGGGTCAATTGACCCAGCTCCTCTGGAGAATTCTTTGGACACACTTCAACTCTGTATATGCATAATCTGCTGCTAAAAACTTATCCTACCTCTACAGGTATAGGATTATTGTACTGTATCAGATATTGATACAGTACAATAATACACTGAAGCATATTTCTGTCACTAACTATGGAAGTAAGCAAAACGTCTATCACTAGGGGAATGACTGTGGGTTTGTACAAATCAAATACTATACAATCATTTGAAAAATGGTAATGGGGAATGCCTTTGTGTACTAATGTGCACTGAACATCAAGTGTTCCACTGAAATGCAGTGCAAAGCATACTACTGAATATAATATCTATGTATATATGTGTGTATGCATGTTTACAGATAATGTACATATTCATTTTCTTCATTTTTATATGGTTAGTAGCATAATTTGTATATTACATGTGACACCTGTGTAGCATGACCATGTATAGTCACAAACACATATTTTTATATATGCTTCTATGTGTTTACCTCTGGAAGGACAAAAATCCTTGAACAATGACTGTTTCTGGGAGTCAAAGCCAAGAACTGGGAGAATAGGGGATGTGACTAGGAGGGTTTTGGATTTGAATCTTAGAAATGCATTACCTGGTCAAAACAGAGCTGTCAACATATTTATCTATTTTTTGGCAGTTCACTTTAATCTTTTTATTCATTTTTTTATTATATAAGTTTTGTTTCCATTTCTTTTTTTCTTGTTCCACATCCTTCCTGTTCCCCTTGTTCCCCCTTATGGTCATTCCATCTTAGAATAGAGAAGCACGATGGGAGTCTTGATTCTTCTAGTTGTGACTGAGAGTTGGGCATGGGTCAGATGAATGGATGAAGGAGTGGCAAAGGCTGGGGCCCAGAAAGATCTTTGCATAATCAGGGGACTAACCAACAGGATGTGCTTGAAGCATAGTTTTGAGACTTTTGGTAAAAATATGTGTGTTGAGAAACATAGGATGAATGAAGCAGAATTCTTAGGTGAAAGGAACACTCTTACACTGCTGGTGGAATGTAAATTGGTCCAGCCACTATGGAAGGCAGTGTGGAGGATCCTCAGACTAATGAAAATGGATCTGCTATTCAACCCAGCAATCGCTTTTTTGGAAATCTAACCAAAGGAGACCTCAATGTGGGTACAAAAGGACACCTGTACTTGAATGTTTTTGGCAGCACTATTTATAATTGTAAGGATGGAAATAACCCAAATGTTCCAAACAGACAAATGAACGAAAAAGATTTGGTATATCTACACAACGGAGTATTACTCATCAATTAAAAATGACAAATGTCATGATTTTATGATAACATGGATGTATCTAGAAAAAATCATATTGGTAGAAACTAGTCAGAAAGAAAAAGACAGAAGCCAAATGGTTTCACTAATATATGGGACATAGGAAAAACAAAGGCCAGGAGGAAAAGTCAAAACAAGCTAAAAAAACTAACTGAAGTTCACACCTTTGTGGTGGGAGGGTGGGTGAGGGAGGGAATGATCAGGGAGGAGAGAACCCCAGGGATTATAAAGATGTGAAATAATTATTTATATAATAAAGTATTTATTATAAAAAGAAGTTAGGATAAGCCTCACAGAGGCAATGTGGAGAGTAGGCAGGACCATTTCCTCCTTTTCCCTGACATTTGCTCATTGTATCCTCAGTGATTTTAATAGATGAACTCTATTACACATGGCAAAACTGAAGTTCAGGATGGATAGAATATCCACTCTAGAATGAATCAAGAAAAAATTTTTTAATAAAAAACATAAAGAATATGCACCACTCTGCACTTTCCCTTCATCTCCCACCCCTCTCTTGTTCACTTTGTGTCACTGACTGAGTTGTGGCTAATCCTTGTGGGACCTGAACTAGTCACCCTCATGCAGTCCCATTACACGTGAGACTTTGAGGTTCACGGTAGTTGGGTAACTGGTCTTTGTTCTGTCAGCTTAGATAGAGCCAGGGTTTAGAATCAGGATGGGGGGGGGTGTCTCTGGAACCTGAGCACTTTGTGTGAGCTTAGGGTCTGTGAAGATCTCCATGTGTGTGATGCCCATGGTGTGATGCCCATGGCCATCCGTCGGGCTCCTTTAACTCCAAATATTTAGCCAATTAAGTTGATAGATGCAGTGGCAAGATCTTATCAGTAGGCTCTCACCAATTCACTGGTCCCTACCGTTACAGGCTCCCGAATCCATTGGAAGAGACACAGCATGTTTCTTATGACCTGGATTGCTTGTCTAAGGACATAGCAAAGGTCAGAGGCAGACTTCTTTTGGGTTGTAACAGAAAAGGTTAGAGGGAGGATCTCTCTGGATGGGGTCTAGAAAGGTGCATTTGACTCAAGTTAAGTCAAGCCTTCTAAGTTTCCTGGCCATTTGGTTTGCTTTTTCTTGTCATTTCTTTATCTGTAGTTCTCTACATCTCCCATTTTATAAATGAAAAAACTGAGACTCAAACATGCAGCAATTCACCTGAGGCCACCTGGTTTGACAACAGCAGAATCCACTCTTAACCCCTTGTGGAATTCCAGATCTTTCTCTCATGGTTTACTTCCTTTTCTTACTACTAATATAACTTTATTTGATTCCTCATGAAACAAACCCATAAATGGTTTGTGATTTTCCCCCCCACATTCAGTAAAGAGAAATCCATATTTTCCTTGGGATGCTGGTATTTTCACCACTTGTGTCCATGTGTCAGGTTTATCAGATGCTGAGCCTCAGACCAAAATGGGTGCTTGCTGCTGGAGGCTGGACCCAAGAGCAGGGCAAGACAATGAACGGCTCAAGAACAAGGCCCTGCTGGGGACTACCACTTGCTAGTTTAATTAAGAGCTGGGGGAGGGGTGCACAGGAGAAGAAGGGTGCATTGTGTCCAGGGAGCTGATGAGGTCAGCCGAGGAGGGTGGGGAGGGGCTTGGGAACTCGCAGAAGCCCTTCTACCTCTGGGGAAGGTCTAGATTCCTAGCAAGAGCAAGGGACTTGCTGTGGTAGGGCTGCCTTCCATGTTGGCTGCCTCCCTAGCAGATGAGACCCTCCCTGGCTAGGGATGGAAGGTTTCCAGGCACCCTTTAGGCTCCCTGAGCTCCTTCCTGACACCCCTTACAACCCCCCCCCCAACAACCCTAACCCAGGTTCACACTTCAGTTCTGCCACTCATTCACTCTGGGACCTTAACTAAGTCCCATCAACATTCTGAAACTTATTTTTTTCATATGCAAAGAGGGAATGAATAAGGCCTGCTTTCTCTACCTTTGTAGGGTTTTGGGGATAGGTAGATGGGGTGCAGTTTGGAAAGGCAAAGCACTACAGAAGTGCATGTAAGAACATGGATACTATCATGACTTTCCCTGTCATTCTTTAAACACTCAAGCTTTACCCCACCTGCTTCCTCTCTTAGGGTAATTGTAGGTTCATCTTGATTTTAATTTTTCAACTGAAAATGCTTTATGATTTTTCTAATTCTGCAAGCAGTACAAGTTTACTGTAAAACTTTCAGGAAACAGATCTTTTTTTGAAAAAAAAATCAGGATTGCCACCTATGATCTGGGGGAAGCCATTTCACATCTCTGGTTTGTTTTCCCCACGGAGCCACTAGATCATCGATGACACATGCATAACCCATTCACTGTCTTGCTTCAATGCAATACTCCTGGAAGACCTCACCAATGGATCACAGAAATCTTTCTTGCTAAACCTGGATGCACTTCAGAATCCTTCTCAACACAGCTTCCACCAACCACTGCTCATCTTCAGAGAGTCTGGGAGAAATCTATTCTCTGCTGGTCTGGGGCTCTGATGCTCTCCTGACAGTTTGGGTGAACGTAACCCAGGGTTGGACTGGAGAGGAGCTTGGAGAGTCCCTCAACTTGCTCTAGTCAGTAGGGAGTTTCCTTTTATCTGGTTCAATCATCTCAAGTATTGTGCAGCAGATAATGGCTTCCACTGGGAGTTCCCTGAAAATTTTCAAGAAATTAAAAACAACAACAGAAGGAAAAAAAAAAAGCAACAAATCTTGCAAAGTCAATGGAATGCAAGCGAGTAACTTAATAAATCCACACCCACACAAATGCTTGCACTCCTTCATCTCAACATGAAACTGGGAGGGGCAGATGTTTTTGAAGCTCTAGCTCCCAAAGAGAGCACAGTGTGGGGAAGAAAGCTGCCAGGAGCAAGGACCCACTTTGTGAAGGCATTATCCTCCATTTCTCACCCTCCTGGAGGAGAATGATGATAATCTCCCACTTTATAAATGTGGAAGCTGAGACTGAGGAACAGAAGTAGGTTTTCCGAGGTCATCTGGCTTGTGATACAGCAGGGATTGACCCCAACTTTGAAGGCCCCTGCTTTTCTGGGGAAGCCACCCAAACTGCCAAATGAAAGTCCCCACAATTTGGAATATTTCTGCGAAGTAAAGGCTGACACTGGGAAAAACCTCACCTCAGTATTATTCTCCAGAGCCACCATCCATGCCTCCATCCCTGGGTTGGGTGTGAGCCCTTTCCTTCTTGCATATGCTTATGACTAGGCTACAGAGGTAGGAACTGAACAGTTCAGGAACCAGAGCGATGGCTTCTGGTTCAGCGAACAAGCAGTTTCTGCTCTTCTCTGGACTCTCTGGATGTCCCTTCATCAAATAGTGAGGGGACCCTACTGACAATCCAAGTACAGTGGTTAAAGGTGTGGTTTCTAAGTCAGCCTGCCTGGGTTCTTTCCTCCATGTTGTCACTTTTTAACTGTACAAACTTTAACTTCTCTCAGCATCAGTTTCCTCTGTTAGATAAGAATAATTCTATTTCCAGCTTCATAGGGTTGCTGTGGCACTGAGTAAATCAGCCCAGGAGAATCACACAATGCAAGTCAATAAGTGCTAGCTATGACATAAAGATTCTCCAATTACAGGGCATGGACCCATGCAGAGAAGGGGAGGGTGACTTGACGTGGAGTCCCTTCCAGCTTTCATTCTGCACAGTGAGCAGAGGTAGTACCTTTGGTCTGGGGTTCTCTTCAAAGACGTTGCAAAATTTCATTCTAATATCTGGTCAAAGATCAGAAATATCAGATCCTCCTCCAGGAAGGCCTCCTGGATAGGTAGGCTGACTTGCTCAAGCTCCCTGCTGTGGGCTCCCAGCCCCCCACTGCTGATGCCACCCTTTGGCCTCAGACAAAGCGGGCACCAGCAGCGGCAGCAGCCGGGCAGGCTCGGTGGCTTTCATGAAGCTGGAGCTCCCGGGAGCCTGAGCTGGGCTGGTCTGCTTTGAATGCTATTTGCATTGCAATAGGCGAGCCTAGCCTTCAATACAGGCCCCTTCTCTTTTGACAGAACAGCCTCACAATTGCCTATTGACCGGGCACCTGTTCCTGCCCCAGACATTATGCAAATGCTGGCCAGGAGCGAAGCCGCCAGCTCCCCGGGCCATTGTGCATTGAACCCTGATGGCGCCCTGCCAGCTCCCAGCCGGCCTTTGTTCCTGGGATGCACTGAGCCACCCCCTCTACAGCCCCCACCACCCGCCCGAGGTGCCCCGCCAAGGAGCCGCCTGCTGACAGCTACTTGGGTCCTTGCACCTGAAGAAAGCCCCTGCGAGCTGGAGGCTGGCCCATGCTGAGCCTGGGGTTGGGGGCCCTGGAGGCAGCAGGGACTGGTTGGGCCTTTCACATCCTGACTGCCCTGGGGACCAGCGAGAGGGGCCTGGCAGGCGGAGGAGGGGGCAACCCCTTCCATGCCATCTGGGGGAGGGGGGATTATAATAATCACTCTCACATCTGCTGAGGGCCTTCCAGTTTGCAAAACCCTCTCATGGCTGTTCTCCCTGCAAGGCACACCTGCCCCTTGAGGAGGTGGAAGGCCAGGGGGGGCTGTGTGCTTCTCATACAAGAGGGGACTGAGAATCCCTAGGGGGACCTGGCAGATGCCCCCCAGAGAGTCGAGGGATCTCTTTGGGCACCGATCTCTTGTTTCCTTCTTCTGATCCACTTGTTCTTTGTTCCTGCACACCTGGGACTCTCCTGAACCCCCATGGGATGTTATTCATGGTAAGTCTCCAGATCACCTCTTTTCAGTCTCTTCATTCCCTTCTACATTTTCAACTCTACGTTCACCTCAAGCAGTGATCAATGCCTGGCCTTAAGATCAGCATCACTTGAGACCTGTCAGAAATGCTGCCTCCTAGGCCCTAGCCCTGGCCTGCTGAATCAGAAGCCTTGGGGACAGATCTGTGCTTCAGCAAGCCTTCTGGTGTTTGGGTGTGTGGACAAGTCTGAGGACCACCCTTTCCCAGCCATACCTTGGTCAACGGCATTTCCTTCCCCATAGCCTGGGTCCTCCTTGGTTGGCTCCCCATACCCACCTTTCTTTCGAAGCACCTGCCCAGCTCAAGCTCAAAGTACCCAAATAAAGGTGACCCAGCTGCAAGAAGCTCGGTGCAGTGAAGGTGCAGCCAGCTGTATCCCAGCACCTTCAAAGCAGAGGACCTGTGCTTTGGTCAAGGCCTTTCATGGAGAGTGGTAGTCCAAGGCACCAGGAAAGCCCCCTGCTACATGTATGCTACAGGTCAGGTTTCCCTGAGCAGTGGTGGAGGAAGGAGGGGAAGAGATGATGCTGATGGCACTCAGAGGCCCAGCTGTTATGTCACAACTCCACAGACTCAGCTTCTAGCTGGTTAGTGGCACCTTGCCTCTTGAGGGAAGCAAAAGGGGTGCAGGCTGCTGAGACTCATGGGGGTGGGAGTCAGAGCCAGTCACCAGGGGCGCTTTGCAAGGGTGCTCAAGAACAGGGTGTTTGCACAGTCCGGTTCCTGGAACTGCGTGGGAGATGTCTTGGTAGCGTGGAAATCCAACCTCTGTCCCATCCCCTCTGCCCAGTTTCCTTGCCTCTGAAGAGCCACCAGGATGGGGAATAGGCAGGAGCAGAGCAAAGCACCACAGTGACCCTGGGCGCCATCCAAGCTGCCCCCCGCCAGCCCTTTGGCCCCAACAATCTTTTACTGGATGCCAAAGTGCTTTAAAGAGTTTGGCCCAAAGTAGGGAAATCTGATCTCATGAGAGGCCAGGACAAGGCTTTCAGAGCCAAGTGTTGGTCTGGTCTCACAATTTGTCTTCCTCAAGTGCTGTCAGAGTGCTCTTTGCCTAAAAGACAAATCTAAAAGCAAAGTAAATAGAGTGAGCCCTCCTCAGCCCACGTTCCTTAATGTGGCACTCAGCGCCCTATACATACGACTGGGCCTTCTCAACTTTGCCAGGTGTATTCCTCTGCCTGGGGGCATGACAGTGTCATCTCAACATCTTTTGGATTAACTTCAACTCCTGCCTACAAACTCTCTGCTGATGTCTCCTGTAATGGGGAGAGCTTCCTAATCTACCCTTTTGAAGAAACACTTATTACCTCATGGTATGTTCTGGGTTTTGAGGGAAAGGTGTTGAGTGAGAAATTGTCTGTCTTTCAGGGAATTTCCAGCCTAGCAGAGGATGCAAAGCACCGGAAGATGGCTGTGTAGGTGGGCATGAGAAAGAAAACATAAAGAAAAGTTGAGGGGAGCCCAGTGGAGACAGCTTAGCTTGGAAGGGTTTGGGAGGAAGGGGAGAGGAACTAGGAGAGACTGCCAAGTTTCTGAACACATGGATGGTAGAATTACCCCTGAGATAGGGAACGAGAGAGAGAAATAGGTTGGGAACCAGATGGGAAGATGGCATGTGGGATCTGGGCTGAGCTCTCTTTGAACTGTCTGTTGCATTGGAGGAGAGACATGCCCTCTGGTAGCTGGATGAGGTCTGGCTTTCGGAGAGGAGCTGCTGGGCATGAAGGCACTGAAGTGGAAGGAGGTTGTGAGACCCCTTTCTCCTGTACCCCCAAAAAGATGTCATGGCAGAGTCAGCTCTGCCTCACAAGTTGCAATTGTAACTTCTCTCCCTCCACAAGAGCACTGGATATGTCACATCCGGATCTTCAACTCCTCTGGCATCCAGAGCGCCAGGAAGCAGGGGAGAGCCAGACTCCTGGATCACTGTGGTCTAGTGGCTTGTAGAATCTTTGATTACTGCAGCCTCACTGTGTGACTCACCACACTCTGCTTTCATCATTGAGGAAACATCTAAGAGCAGCATTTGGAGTGAGAGGGACCCCCTCATCCACTTTCTATCAACTCCGTGAATCAATAGTAGGCTGGGACCAGAACCTTCCCAGAGAGAGGTAATGCTGCTCCATTTCACAGAGGAGGAAACAGATTTAGGAAGGAGCAGTGACATTTCCAACTACATTGTTGGTAGCAGGGCACTTGAAGAGGAAGAAGCAAGGATGCTGCAAAGATCTACGTTTGCATATGGAGGATCAGCACCTCACAGAGGCTGACTCAGGGAAACTGGGTCCTGACTCCTGGTTCAGGGTCCCTGTCCCGGTTTCCAGGAGGACTGACGGTCTTGGCAACCTGGTGTTTCTGTCCATTAGGACAAGTACCCTTCTAGGTTCAGATACCTGGTCTGTGCCCAGCGAGACCTCAATAGAATGCTCGGGTCCTCACAAGGCATTTGGGAACCATAGCTGGCCATCTGTCTTGCTTCAGGAGCAACCTTTGAGAACCTGCTGTGTGCAGGTTGGAATAGGAATGTGATATTCCAATGACTCCAGCCACTCTCAGAAGCAAAAATCCTCTTCCCCTTCTCCAGAAAAGGAAGCAGAGAGAAGAGGACCGTTTTGTACTGACGCGTGTTGCTTTCCGCTCCGGCCACCACCTCCAGCATTGCCAGCCATCCGTGGCTGTGGAGAATGACATTCCCTGTGGGTTTTCTAAGACTTCCGTTGGGAATTGTGATTCAAGTTTCCTCCTTCCCCATCGTCAGCTCCTGATTTACAATCCAGAGAAGTTTTATTGTCTTTGTGAATCGAGATGGGGGCTAATGGAGCTGGAGTGATTTTCTTGTCTACCACAGGGTGAAAACCACCTGGCAATGCTCTTGGAAGCCCATCAAGGGTGGCAAGATGCCAAGAGGAGACCTGTGGGCCTTGTCCCTCAAGTCTGTCCCTTCTACTCTCCAGCTTCCACATTTCCATGGGCTATGTGGCCACTCTGTCCCTTAGAAGGCCTGCCAGCCTTTCTTATCTGCCCTTAGACCACCAGCTCTCCTCAGGGAAATGACTCAGGCTGTGCTCACTTTGTGTTCAGATCCAGACATCGGCACTGTTCATCTGCTCGGTGCTAGATCCTGGGCCAAGCCCTTTGGACACTTTCTCTCCCTTTTAGGTTATTTTTTTTCATCCTATTTTATAATGGAATAAACTGAGGCTTGGTGTGGTGACACGAGCAACTGAACTAGCTACAAGATGGAACTAAACTAGGACCAATCCTGCTGCCTTGTTCTTTGGCATTCTTACCATTTCCTGACAATCCTCTTCACTTTTACCATGTTACAAGGTAGAGTCCCTAAAAGGGCTCCCATAGGGGTCTGCAGGACCATCAACTTCTTTTCACATCACCCCCTCACTCCCCACCTGTGCCTGAAATATCTTGTCTCAGTCCTTAATGCCTAGGAAGTTGATTCTCCCATTGTGGAATCACACAGGAAACTATTCACATCTGTGGCATTACTTAAGTTCCACCCAAAAGAGAGTGCAGCCTCTAATTCTAGATATAGGGCTCACAGAGTATTCCAGAAGCAGTTGAATCTGAATCCAGCCTGTTTGTCGATCTGGGTTTATATGCTAGCCCTTCACAAATAACCTTGCAACTCTGGGGAAGTAAATCTCTCTATACCTCAATTTCCTCCTATGTCTGGAAATCTTAGGAATAGCACCCTCAGCCCCAAAGGGCTGTTGTGAGCAGCAGTGGGTCTACCTCAATGCAGAGGCCTCAATGCAGAGGCCTCAGTAGTCATGAGCATGTTGTGCTTAAGTGCTTATTCTGGCTTTTAACCATCTTTTTCTCCTGCTACAAAGCAGGACCTAATGGGGAACTGTGGACTGGAGGCATTGCCTATCTATCCTTTCTTCCCAGCCCGAGTTGCCACCTCTGATGGGTACATGGAGAACAAGGGGGATGTTTTGGGGTCAGCTCCTGGCAGCCAGCTGGAGAGTACATGGGAGGTCCTGAAAGTGCCACAGATACGTTAGTCAGATTGGATGCTCACTGCAGCGTTGGGTACAATGAGTTAAAAATGGTGTGCAGAGCATGGAGCTTAGGAACAGCAGGGGCATCTGTGGCTGCGCCTCAGGCCTGGGGAGTGAGCTGACAGGAAACATGGCTGGAGACCCCAGGAAGTGAGCTGAGGCCTGTGGAGCTTCACTAGTCAATCTGACAGGTGCAAAGTCAGTGCTTCCTGGGCATCCAGTGGTCCAATGTCAGCACAGAAATTCATTTTAGGTGCCACTAGCCTGATGTGACAAGTCCTCCTCCTTATGGTCAGAACTGAGCTCAGGAAGGCAGATTGGGTGAACATCAAGGGCAGCCCGCCAGCCTGTTTGCATTGCCTCTTCCGTGGACCCTGCCTTCCTTGCTTCTATAGTCGGCCACTCCTGAACAGACTGAGCACAGAGGTACAAGCGGCACATTGGCAAAACCAGCTCAGCCTTGACCTCTGGTTCTTTTTGGGGGGGGGGGGCACTAGCCATATCCACTACAGAGTGACATGGGCTGTGAGCAGGGCTGGGTAAAGGCTTCACAGGAGACTAGCCCAAGCTGGTGTGACCGAGGGACCTGGCAGGACTTTCTGGGGCCAGGTGGCAGCTCAGATGTGATGGACAAATAGTCAGTCCGGCAGGGATGCATGAAATAGAGTGCTTCAGGCAAAAAATAGCGGTGTCTGCACAGCCAGAGAAATAGGGGCTGTAGGGGGAGAAAGAAAGAGAAGAATGAGGATGACGGTGAGAGGGAGGAGGAGATGCAAGTAATAGTAGTGGCAGCAGCAAGTGGTTTGTCTGGCCAGGCCCTGCAGGTGAGGGCGAGGATGGCGACAGTGTGGTGGGAAGGACAAGGATGATGGCCTTGTTCACTGTGCTGTGGCATTTAGCCTCCACCTAGGGCCAGTGAGGGTTTGTGAGGCATGTGGTGAACAGGGACTTCTACTTTGCAGCCTTTATGGACTTTTGCTTCTGTGTGGGAAATAAGGAAGGAAAAGACCAAACCTAGAGTTAGGGGAGCATCTGGGAGCTGTCTTTGTCACTAGGCAGGAAGGAATGCCTGACCTATGATGGTAGATGAGGAGATGGAAGACCTATCTGAATTAGAGTCATTTGGTGCCTCATGCTTGAGTAAATGCAAATGAAAGGAAGAGGGTAGACTTAAGAATGGCACATCTGTGCAACATTGCTGTCAAAATTTGCTTCGCTTTTTCTTGCATAGTTCCAGTAACAGGCAGTTCTCCACTTGATTATCAAGGTAGCGTTTACTTCAGCTTAACTCTGTCTATATATGGGTTTTGTGACTGCAAAAGCCAACATTACTCTTGTTCTGTAAGAGCTCCTAGGAATGTGAAGGCAGTTGAGTTACTCATCTCCTCTTTTTCTGCTTTTATCATTTTTGCTGTTGTTATGCGAATATTCTCAGATTTCTCCATTAAATTTGGGCAATCTATTCTATTTTATTAGCAAAAAAGAACGCCAAATAATGAATTTACAAAGAGAGTTATACCTGTCACCTTGATTAGAATCACTTCAGCATCCTGCTTAACACTTTCTCTTCTGGTAGCTGATTTGATGAGGAAGTCAGGTTGTAATTAAAAGGTCACTTGATAAACATGAGAACAGAGTCAAGGGAGTTAGTTCACCAGTGTTAAGATGTTCAGAAAAGAAGTATTTTGCTCAGAGTCACATGCTAATAAAAGTGGCACGAGAACTCAAGTCCAGGTCTGCCTGGCTGCAGAGTCAGAGTCCACAGTCCCTTCTTGCTCTCCAGAGATGGGCAGGGAGTGGAGGATGGCAGACAGAGGCTGGGGAGGAGGCAAGTGCAGAAATCTGGGACAGAACCCTATAAAGAGGGTGAACCTGGTAGGAGGTTTGTTTGGAGGTGGCTTTCATGGAGCTTGACTTGGGTGAGTGGTTTTGGGGAGCCATGGATAACCCCAGGTGGCTGGTTGGGGTACTGGTGAGCAGTGGTGTGCTGTGTTCCCTGGAGGACATCAAAGAAGAGAGATCAAGCCTGGATGTGACTTGGGGTGTTGGAGGTACCCATGGGACCCCCAAGGAGTGTTCCAGTAGGTCATGGTTCTGTGCTGGGAAGCTCCCCTGCCTCCCAGCGACTCTGCTACATATCCCTCGAGGGCCACTCCACAGCTGGCAGTGCTCCAGACCCGGGATGAAAGGCCAGTCCACTCGCGATTCACCAGAGATGCACTTCCAGGAATCCCCAGGCTGCCAGTTACCGGCACATCCTCCTCTGGAGTCAGGCTGCCTGATCTGGAAGAGTCTGGGTCAGTTTAAGCCCAGAGAAGTTCAGGGCTCAGACAGCTGTTGCAGTTGTGAGAGCTGTTGACTGAACTGAGCTGGGCCCTGTGTGAGGCCAGGATGCACCTTGTAGAGACACTATGATTGATGTTGGCTGAAGCTCCTATTGGAGGTGGTCCTGACAACTATGAGACCTGTGAGAGTCTCCCAGCTCTCTGAGACTCTGCCATTCTCCTGGCACAGGGAGAAGTAAGGACCCCTGGGCTCCCTCCCCTCACCCCTGCCAACTTCATCACATAGGCCTTGTCAAGAGCAAATGAGGTAGTAAAGATGAAAGTACATTCTCAACTGCACTGCAGTTCCCCATGAGAAGTCAGCATGTGCATGAACACATGCATACAGGTGCCTGTGTGCATACACATATACAGAGGATGAGTGACAAAGACAGACAGAGACAGGGAGAATGTTCAGGGCAATATGCACAGAAGAGAGAGACACTGACACCCATTTACCCAGTCAGACAGAGAGACAGAAAGCTAGAGATACATATAGAGAAAAACAGAGATACAATGGAGATAGCTCAGAAAAGAAGGAAAATATGGGATTGAAGGGGGGAGAGAAAGAGAGAGAAAGAATGAAATATTGAGTGAAAAAGAGAGAAGAGAAGATGCTATGATCTGGGGCAAGGGAGAAAGGCAGGAACTGGGGGGACTGAAAGGGAATAGAAGAATGACTACATGAGCAGAGGTTGGATGGTGGCCCCAGTGATAAGGTTGTGAGGACTGTTAACATGACTTGGTACTTAGATGGGAGTGAGGGTAAGCTCAAGTAGGGAGACTTATCCTTTACTCCTAAAGGCAGGGGCCTGGATCTGGGCCTTGAGGGATTAATAGAATTTGAAAATGGGACCAGGGTTTCAGGGAAGAGCATGTATTGAGACAGAAGTAGAAAGGTGTGATGTGCTGATGAAAGTATTCAGTGGGCTTGACCCCTATGTTTTGGAGGGTATGGAGTGGGTTTTATGGGAGATATGGTAAAAATAGTAAGTTGGAGTCAGATTATGTGTGGTTAGAAGCTCAGGCATTTGAACATTTTTCCTGTGGGCATTTACAAACCACTGGGTCATGATCATATCTGTGATTTAGTGAGAATATCCAAAGCAGGCAGAAAATTGTCATATACAGAACAGGGGAGTGTATAGAGGATGGGAGATATTGGAGTCAGTAAGGATGACAAAGATTTTGATGATGATAGTGATGAGGGTGATGATGGTGTTGGCAATATTAGTTATGTTGATGATAAGAGTGGTGATGTTAAAGGTATGGTGATGACTATAATGATTGTGATGGTGAGGTGGTGGTGATGGTGGTGGTGGTAATTGATGATGGTGATAGGGATGATGGTGGTAGTGGGAATGGTGGCAATGGGGATGATGGTAGTGGTAGTGATAGTGGGTAATAAAGGTGATGATGGTGACTATGATGATGGTGAGGTGAGGATGGTGATGATAGTGATGGTGGTGATGATGGTGAATGATAAGAACGACGATCAGGGTGATGATGACAGTGATGATAGCAGTTATGGTGTGGTGTGATGGTGGTGGTGAAGATGATGAACTCTCATCAAGACATCAGAAGTGAAATGAAAGGCTAATTTAAAAAACATTCAAACGGTTGCAGGGCAGGAAGCGGTGGTGGTGGTGGGGAGAAGCTTTTGAGGGAGAGAGTTGACCAAGGTTTCTGATCTTGATGCTAGAGTGGCTGGTGACCTCCTCTTGAAGAAGGAACCCCAGTAGGAGTTGGGTTAGAGGGGAAGAAGTTATTTTCACACTTGGGCAATCATATGAGAGATGCCTGTGGTCTTCAGAGAAGGTGTCCAGTGGGTAGCAAGCACCCAAATGTGGAGTCACTGGCAGAGTGGGTCTATGTGGTGTGGGGGCATGAGCCCCCAGAATCATGTACAGAGGAAAAGGGCAGGAGGCAGGGTATCATGACCACCTGACCCTTGAGAAGCAGTCAGAGGAAGCAAACTGAGAGTGGGGATTGCAAGGAAAGCTGGACAACACAGGAAGTACCCAGGAGCTGAGAGTGGGAACCACAGGGAAGTTTCCCCACTTCCTTCAGAAGAGTCAACACTGATCTGTCTACATGTCAGGTCCTACACAAATGACTTTGGGGAAAGTGGAGGCCTACACTTAGATATCCTCTCCTAACACACATGGGAAGGTCCAGCTGGAGGTCCAGCAAGAAGAGAGGTGCTTCAGACCCCGATACCAACTGGTTGCTCTGCCATGTGACACATTGCTCTTTAGACACTTGGGGAGACAGGTGTGGGATGAAAGAGCTGACTCTGGGGTTCCCTTCTCTCCTCTGCATTCACATGAACTGCTCAGCCCCCATGACTGTTGAAGGGAGGCCAGGGGGTGGGTGAGCCCCTAAGGGTGTGAAACACCTCCAGTAGTCAATAAATATCAACGGCAGCGGGGTGGCCAGAGCAGCCTAGGCGCAGTGTCCATCAGTGTGGGGCTGTGCAGGCCTGTGTGGGACCTCTCCCATGCTGGAAATGGCAACCTGGCCTGTTCCACACACCCAGCTGTGCTGCTCTCACGCCAGGCCAGAATGTCCTCAGGAAGTAGGCTGCTTCTCTCCAGGGCTTGCTTCTGGATTCCCATTCACAGCGCCAGCCAGGGTGTTTTGCAATGGGCTGAGAGAAAACTTCCTTTCCGGGAAGAGTGAGGGAGTGGAATGCACCCTGCCAGCAGGGGTATGGGTGAGAGGGCACAGGGCTGCCTGCAGGGCTGGGGTAGGGCGAGGGCAGGAGTGGGATGGGCCAGTCCTGGCTGTCTCACTGGCCCATGCCTAGGTCCTCAGGGACTTTGTGCTCTATGTGGATGTGGTGTTTATCTGCCTGCTTGTACTTCTGAACTGGAGAAGCTGACTAACTCAGCCCCTGCCTGTGATAAAGCAAAATTAAAAATTAGCAATAATTAAAAATTATTTTAATTTTGAATAGGACCCAACAGACTACAAAACAGAAGGGATACACACCTTCCCGGCTTCCTCCACCCACCTTTGCACCATTGCTCCATGAGTGAGATTTTCCACCCTGTTTGCGCATTTACCCAGGGTTTCTAGTAGATCAAGCAGCTGCAGGTCTCTACTTGGAACTCCTCCTGCCCCAGTCCAGCAGCAGTTTCTGGGGCCTTGCTTTTACCTCTGAACTCTGTCACCCAGAGCTCCTTCCAGAGAAGCGTGGAGGGCTGTGGGGGGCTCTTCTAGGAGGGGTCTGGCACTGAGTTTTAAACCCCAGTGCCTCTGATTCTGTGCTGATTTCCCGGTCAGACTTTCTTTTTGTTTTCCAGGAATCATAACCAAAGATGTACGACTCTTCACATCTCTTGCACAGCCCCACCCATGCCTACTGCTTCCTTTTCCCATGTGTTGGTTTGGGCTGGTCACAGTTAGCTGGGGATAAAATTGAGAAATTGAGAAATCAAGTAACATACCTACAAGAATTAGTAGTAAGCGATGAAGCTGAGAATTGAACTCAACACAGTCTGGGTCTAGCATCCTTCCTCTTTGTAATGTCAGATTGTCAGAGAACCTAGGATTACCCATTCCTGCTTTACAGGAACGAGGTGGAGTTCAGTGGGCATGATCAGGGTCGCACAGCTGCGTATCAGCAATTCCATAAGGAGCAATGTTACGTTTTCACCAGACTGGATGATGCCTGTACTCTCCTGCAGGTGAGTGGAGGCTTCCTGAGGACTGAAGTGAACTCTTGTCCTTCTCTGAACTCCTAGGGAGAGACCATCAATCCCACTGGGGCTCCTTTGCCCACAGCAAGGCTTAAAGCCACTCACAGGCGCTCCCTACTAAATGACTGAATGTGCAGATGATGCACTGAGGTGGAAGAGAGAAAGGGAAGCTAGTGCATGGGTAGCAGATCTTGGTGAGGGCTCCAGATCCCCTGATGGGTGATCGGGGCATCTTTCCAAACCCAGCTCACCCTGACCCAACACCCTCTTTACCCCTCAGTGTCTGTGCTTTTCTTACATCTGACTCTATGCACCCCCCCCCCCCCAAGCTTCCTTCTGTTTTCTTTCAAGATACCACTTCTAGGCTCCTCTCAGCCATGACCCATGGGTAACATCCTCATTTTCATTAATTCCTTGACTAAGTCTGGCTTTGGTTGGGGGTGGGCAGGATCCAAATGACCTGTTTAGGAGATCTTGGCAAAGTTGGCTGTTGAAGTAACAGCCTGGGCCAGTGTCAAACACAAGACTGAGTATGTGTGTATGTGTGCACATATGTGTATTCTGAGCACATAGGTGAATGAGTTTATAAAAATGCACATGTATGTGCACATGTGCATGTCTGTGTGTGTGCGTATTAATCAGTCCTCAAACACAATTCTGAGAAGGCTGAGAGCCACAGCCTTCACTTCTTTTGGTATCAGCTCTTTGGTGGCCCCCCAGAGGTATAATTTTAAAACTCCACACATCCTGGACTTTAGATTTCTTCAGGACAATATGGGAAATGACTTGAAGTGAGCAGCCTCCTGAGTGCAGGCTATGGCTCCAGGGGCCCATGGGAACCACGCTGAATTCACGCTGGGCCTACCTCAGTAGATGTAGGAGCGCTCTGGTCTTAGTTTCCTCCCTCATAAAATCGAACAAGAACCCCTGCTTTGTTTTACCTGCAGGGTATTGTTCAAATGAAACAAGCTGTTCCTTTTGGAAATGATATTAAATTCATCCCAGTGCTGTGATTTCCAAGTTTTGCAGACAAAAGACATCTCATTGTGTATTGCTCTATGTTTATGTCAGTATACAAACCTGACTATAATTTTGCATGAGTGTTTGAGGATAAGTATATCTGAGTAGGTAAGCGCTTGTGCGGGTCAATCAGAATTCACTTACAACTTAGTGTTCTTACATCTTGCATGGTACAGAAGAGGACCTAGGAATGGCATGCTTATGTCTGAATCTAAGGCCATCATGCTTAGCTGGGCCTACTGGTTGGATTACCTTGAAGGCCAAGAGTAGCTATGTCCTGGCTCGTGGAGATTTGATGAACTAAGCTCAGAGAGCTCTTGGCTCAAGGTGTGAGCCTCACTTACCATTTCACATCAGCAGTTCTTAGTTGAAAAAGACTAGAAGAGGAATTGCATGGTGCCATCCCCTCTTTAGAGGGGAGAAAGAGGGTGGTATCTGCCTAAATCTGTTCCTTTTCCAAATGTCCGTATGTGATTCTTTAGGTGCTTGATACTTGGGGTGAGATTTTCAGTTTAACAGTGAGAATGTTGGAGGAAGGTGATGGAAGAGGGGAATTCTAGAGGTAGACTCATGGAGCACCCAGCTCTTCTTCCCGGGGTGTTCCTTGGTGTGGAGGAGCTGGTCCTTGCCTGGGAACAAGAAGCCTGCATGAATTAGGATATCCCTCACTGGCTCGAGTTGCTCTTTCTGAGCTAGAGCCATGGGGGGTGCCTGGAACCCTGAGATACTGTCCCTTCATGAACTGCAAAGTGCTACTGACTTGATAAAGAGGCTATAAAACCTGCAGTAAATAAATATTTTAATTCAGTTTAGCTCTGAGTTTCTCAAACACACTGGACTTTTGCTTACGCCCCGCTGGAATTCCTGTAGTGTGCCTTGTGGCAAGCACAGATCCCTGAAATCAGTAGTGTAGAGATCAACAAGACCTTGTCTCAGGGTCACCTTTGAAGCCAGGCAGTGAGAGGTGATAAAGCAGCGACTGCTTCAAACTTCAGTGTCTGTGCGTGTCTCCCCGGGGAGCTTGTGCACATGCAGATCACTCTAAACTGGCAGCTGTGGGTGAGGCCTCCAAGTTCCGTGTTTGTAAAGGTTGCAGGTCAGGTCCAGGTTGCTGGGCCAGGGCCACACTTTGAGTGGTAAGATTGTAAAGGAACCTTGGCTGCAGTGGGATTTCACCAGAGTCTGTCCTTTTAACACCATCTGGAAACCAGTGATCACCCACAGCAGTTCTCCCATGCAGCGACTCGGCCATCACTAGCAAGGGGATCTTGTCTTTCCTGCCAGATAAGCAGTTCTGTTTGGGGAAGGCATAGCCAGTCTAGGCTAGTGGCTGAAACATATGTGAGGTCCTTGGTTTGGGGGTGACAGTCTCCCGAGCTGTGAAATCCTGGCTGAGTCTGCCTGAAAAGATGACAATCAGGTTGCACTCCTGCCATCTATTCCTGTCTGGGCAAATAAGGTTGGGATTGTTAGTGTTTAATTTATTTATTTATTAATTTTTAAAGAGACATTTCCCCCTTTCTTTCCTCGGGTCTGGAGTCATTAAACAGGGATTAGCTGGATAAATAGAGGAAGTGATTTTTAAACTGTTTGCAAACTTAATGTGAAGAGCCCAGCCTTGCAAATTATCACGTCTAATCAGAGGCCCTCGCTTCACTGCTCCAGTAATTGTACTGGTATTAGTCAAATTCTTGTTGTCTCCTCATTAGCCGTGAAAAGGAGACTCAAGATGTACTTCATTAGAGTGTCCTGGAAATATACTGCTAATGTGGAGATGGAGGCAGAGGGCGGGGGAGGTGTGTGGGACTGTGGGACTTGGGCAGGAGAGTGTAGGCCCACCTCCCACACCCTGACTCCTCACCTTGCTCGACTCCACCTCACACATCTGGGGTCACCTCTTATTCATGCAGAGAGGAAGACAGGGGGGGACTGAAATCTGAAGGACCTTTCAGTCAGACACTTTCAGGTCTCTGAGTCTGAATTTTGAGACTTTGGAGGACAATCGGCAATTACTGGCCTTTAAGACCCTTGACTGGAGGTCCCCCCAGGAGCTGTGCTCCCCGACCACTGTGAGAGTTTTGGGTGGGCTCCGGCTGGTCTGCCCTCTCCCTATCTGAGGCACAATGACAGAGAGCCCCGCAACCAGCCAGTACCAGCCTGCAATCTTCCTTGCTGGTGGCTGGCAGGAGCCATTATCAATATTCCCTCCCTCTCTTCCCCTTCCCCTCCCTACCCTCTCTCGTCTCCCCTTCCATCCCTCCCTTCTAGTTCTGAACCTATTTTCTTTGTCCTCATTGTCTTCTTACCTTTCTTTACCCCCTCCACCTTTTAAAAAAAATCCTTCTTTCTCCTCTGTCTTTTTCTAGCCTATAGACATCTATCCAATTGAGTATCTGGCCCTGAACCCATTTAAATTTAAATTAATTGGAAGGAAATAAAACTCAGTTCCTCATTTGTGCAGCCGCATTTCAGATGCTCTACAGTCATTACAGGCTACTGCCTCTCCTACTGAACAGTGCTGATCTAGGCTTTTTCTGTTAAATCCTGGCTGATGGCATCGAAGTGCAGAGTTGACCTGGAGCTGAGCAAGACACTACTTTCCCTCAGTCCACTGGGGAGGCAACACAGTGGCACCTTTGGAAAACACCCACATTTGTGGAGGCTGGACCAGACCTGGGGAACTGGAGAGAGCCAGCAAGCTCTCCAAAGAGCAGGGCATCTTCACAGAGACTTGTCTACACTCCAGTTTGCTTTAAGCATGAGACTGGTCCATTGGTGCTATGAGCTGTGAAATCTTCTCTCCTGAGCTGAAGATTGCACCACTGCCTGTGGGTTGGCCTTGGGCATGGACCGACAGATATGCGGCATATCTGTCCCTGACTTCCAGTGACCATCGAGGCCTTTCTAAGGCCAGTGACTTCTTCTTCTGGTCTCTGCAGGAACCAGGTATTCTTGGGTTCAGGATCTAGTGACCTTGGCTGGTGCCTGGGATTTGCCCGGGCATTTACCATGGCATCCCTCTCCCTCTCCTCACCTAGTAGCATCCTGTGGGCAGCAACCTCCAAGATGCCACATGGTCAGTGAAATGTATGTGGTCTTCAAGTTCAGACTTCTCTAAGTTGGGATTTATGCTGGATCGCTTGAGCAAGTCCACAGAACAGTGTGAGTCACTCCACAACAGAGCCTCAGTTGTGCCAAGTGTAAAATGGCAACAGTTCCAGCTCCCTTGAAAGCTGCCTGTTGTGGGGATCAGTGAGGAGGCATGCACAGGGTCTACTCTGGAGTGGTGGGTAATAAATCAAGTCTTCTCTTCCCCCTGGCCTTCCCCCCTTCTTCCTCCCCCGCTCTCTCTACTTCTTCCCTCCCACCTTTGTTCTAGATGGAAACTTAGGGCTTCTCACCTCTTTGGTAGCAGTCTTTTGTCTCTCAGGCTACTGGATGCAGACCTGCCATCAGCTGTGGCCTGGAATCCAATTTCTCTACCTCTGAGAGCACAAAAGGCTGACTCAGCTCCCTGGAGATTCACTCTTAAGGTTCCAAGGAGTCTGGGGGCCTCAGCGCCAGCTCTCAGGCTGCTAATGGACTCAGAATGGATTCAGGGCTGATGACATAGCCCTGAAAAGTGGAGTTCACTGGAGGAGGCAGGGTGGTTAGAAAAAAAAAAAAGATTTTATAACTTCCACGCAATAGTTTCCCTTTTAATCAGGAATCGGTTGTCTGCATTTCTGGCTTCTGGTAACTTCCTTCCTGGCCCGACAAAGGCCAAGGAGGATCAATTAGAAGTCCCTGAGGGATGAAGGGATGGAAAGGGGCCAAAGGGGTGGCCCTGGCCCCTCTCTGCTGCCCTGGGTGGTTTGGAGGGTACAAAGTCCCAGAGAGGAACCCAATTCGCTCAGCTTTCACACTTCTCATACACATTGCAGATCAGACCTGGCCCTGCAGAAGCCAGAGTAAGCTGAAAGCTCTCTGAAGGATGACCTGGGAGGCCCAGGAGGTTAAATAATCTGCCTAGGGTCATGTCGCTGGTCAGGTGACCCAGGCTAGACTCTTCTTCCCAGAGTCCTTTCTATATTGGCCCTTAATCAATCAACCCACCTTCCTGGCCCACTCACCTCTTGTGAGACACTGTGAAACACACAGAATGTGCCTATCCTTGTACCAATTCCTGTTCTTGGCAGAAACACATATGGCAATTGTCTTTCTAGCTCACTGTTGACTGGGTAACAGAAGGAGTTCTGGAGCCCATTACCTCAAACATTCTGCTTCCCAATACCCTCCCCCAGCAACCAGTCTCCCCTTTGCAGTCAAAGGTGGTGATGGCTCCATCTTTGGCAGGTTGCTGTACGGCAGAAAAGAGGTGAAATGTCTGTGTTCAACAAACTCCTCACTCAGAATAACCTTCTTATAAAGGAAAAGATGCTATTTCAAGTAAGTTCTATAGGGAATGATGGGCTAGACTTGAGGTTCTCCAAGTGCAACTTTTGGACCAGTAGCCATAGCATTCTCTGGGAACTTGCTGAAATACACCCTCAAGTCCCTTTCTGTACCCACTAAATCAGAAATTCTGAGGGTAGGACCAACCATCTGTATCTTAGGAAACCCTCTCGTGCCTCTAAAGTCTGAGACTCTGAGTCTTGAGGAGGAAAGGCCATCATGGATGGGGATGTGAGTTCAGGGTGGCTTCCAGGGATTTTTATTTAAAAATGAACACTGGTGGCCAAGTAGTTACAGGGGAGGCAGCTGGGTGTCAGGAACTATGCTGAGTCACTGCAAGGTTAAAAATAGATTTGCCAAAGTCTGAGCTCCTCTCATTGATGCCTATAATTAGGACCAGGGTCCTAAGACCAGGGTCAATTCTACTTTGGATTAAACTTCCATTTTGTTGGATTACCATATACTGCTATGTTTGTGTTGGTCAGAGAAACTAGGATGCCCATCCACTAACCCATCCGTGCACCCACTCACCTATCCATCCACCATCCATCCATCAGAGATGAGACAGTAAGGGATAGCAACTTGTATGCTTTACAAAGTCAATTCCTTCATTTCCAAAGTCAAGGGACTGAAAATCTGCTTTAATGAAAACAAATTTCCTCTGTTTGAAATATTAGATCAAATATCTCCATATGGCAAAAGTAAAAAATAATATTTAAATTTAAGGGCTTATTCCACCTTTGAGTATTTCTAAGACTGGGTGCAGGAATCAGGTGCTTTAAGAATAGAACTTCACCCAGGGGAGGGTTATGAAAAACCATACTAGTTTGTTTAGCTCTTAGAGCTTCCCCCTTCTCCTTTTTATCCACATTCTGATTTAATCACGAAAACAATACTGTGAAGTCTAAAGAAATTCAGACTCTGAATTTAAATGACTAGCCCCAAGTTATAAAAGAAATGAGTTACTATGCCATAACAAACCTGAATCTTCAAATGCTCCCAAATCTTGAGCTCACCCATGCTGGCTTCCACACATGATAGTGGGTGATCAGGCACTGTGCAGGGGCACAGAAGGGTCCTTCTGGGAGTAGCCAGGCTGTTCATCCAATTAAAGAGGCATCATCCAGAAACATGTAACCCAGGAACTGACTCAGAAAATTCAAGACCCATTTCCACAGAAGTCTTTCATTTTCAAGCATGGACATTGGAGGGAACTGGATACACAAGTCTACCCCCAAACAGGACAGCTCTAAGATCAAATAAGAAATGCCCCAGCCTTCTAACACCTGGTGATTTCCAAGAATTTAACACCTCTCCCATGGTGACAGGTCACAAAGGGGGGAGAAATCAAAACACATACTGGTAGTAAAAATATGGCTCTATGAACAATATTAAAACACTTCAGCAACGTTTCATATAGAATTAATTAACATAAAACCCAGCATCCTCATTGCTGTAGAGCCCTAAAGTGGTTGCCAGAATTTAATTAGACTTAACCTTTTTTTCCTACACCAGTACCACTTTATAATAACTGCAAATCATTATTAATTCCTTTGGTGTTCACTGTAATAACATTAATCATGATGAACTTCTTTCTGTAGTAATGTGTATGTAATATGTAATTCCATAGCAATTTAGTATTAGTTAAGGCTAAATTGAAATTAATTTCACAAAAAGATACTATTTGTTATTGGATACTGTATATTCATAAAATAATATTTTAGAGCAATTTATATTAAGGTGGCCGGATTAGGAGGCATTTGGCAAACTGCTGAAAGTTCACAGATAGAGCTACTTGCTGCTGATTACTGGAGCATACCTGATCTCATATCCCCAGGTTCTTGAAGTATTAAAACAGAAAATGGGTAAGCTATTCCGGGGTGGTCCTGTGAGATATAGTCCTTTGTCAATCTTAAGGCTGAGTGTTGGACAAGAACACACTTTTGAGTCATGACAGCACCCAAATCTACTTTTCCATGTGAGATCTCAATATTCAAATCACTTGTTCAGCCTCTCCCAGGTTCAGTCTTCTATAAAGTGGTTGTGTTAATCCCTTCATGGTAGCCTTCAGGAGCTCCAGGAATGGGATGGAAAAGAGTAACTTGAAAAAAGAAAGCTGAGAAGCAAGAAGGAGAGAAATAGTGGCTTGTGCACATTTTATTTTGTTATGGAATGTTTGGAAGTGCAGGTGCTGGGAAAGGTAAGTAAGGATATCAGGTCTACATGTTACTAATTTTTAGAAGTCATCTTTCCTGGCTTTACTGTCTGCTAGGCCTCTCCAGAATATTCTGGTGTGGGTAAACCTCTGGGAATCTTGGTTCATTCATCCATTCATCTCACCATGCAGGATTCTGGGACATGATGATGGACAAGACAGGAAACTGTCTTGAAACTGAATTCAGGAAACCGAATTAATGACTATAGAAAGAAATTAATGTATATTCTATTAAGGAAACATGCTGGCTTAGTATTTCAAGTACCATGGTACATTCTAATCAGGGCAGTAAAATTGCACTTAGATCAGGGGAGATAAAGAAATGTCAATGGGTGAGGTTTTGGCACTGGCCAATCAGCAGGGAGGCTGGTGGGTAGGCCTGGGAGAGCATCCAGGTGACTAAATGATTACCAACTGTACTCAGGGCATGATGGGGTACCAGAGTAGTGTTCTAGGGAGTCAGGGGAGTGTCTCTCTAGGAGAAAGTCTTAAGTAAAAGTGAGCTTTGGCAAAGATCAGAGAATAGGGTCCAGGAAGCCCCTTGATGTGTAGGAGGTGGGAACTCTGAACAACTTGCCATGATGAAGTACCCACTCTCCTGAGGAAGAGGTGGCCTCACTAGATCCATGAGTATGGCTTTCATGAAGGACTTGAAAAGCTGAGGGTGAGCATGGGGACTGAAATAAGGGAGTATTGCTTTTGCTTTGTTTTGAGCCTTTTTTTCTTTAATGACTTTACTGTCAGAGTAAAAGTGATATATATCACACATAAAAATTAATATTTTCTGTCTGGAAATAGATATCATAAACAAAACTAAAAGACACATGATTTATGTTGTAAGGAAAGATATATAATATGTATTACAAAAAATGCATAGCCTTTATCTAAAAGATTTCTACATATTGATAAGAAAAAGACAGATAACCTGATAAATGGACAAGGAAAATTCACAAATAACCAATAACAGAAGGAAAAAAAAAAACACAACAAAACACCTGCCCTAACAGAATCAAGGAAATAAAAAATTAACAGTGAAATGCCAGTTTTGAAACCACATTGGCACAATTTTAAAATGTTGGTCATATCTATTGCCAGAGAGGGAAAATGGCACTCTCTTATCTAATGGGTGGGAATGTAGGTTGGGCATAATTTTTTAACTATTAAGTTTTAAAATGAGCATATTATTTTTATTCCCAGCCCCATTTTTTGAAACCTAAGTTCTAAAAATATGATATAAGAAGATGAACTGAGATGTTTAAAAATCCTGACTATATCTATGTAAGGGAATGTTCAAATAAATGAAAGTAATTCCATGCTATAGAATATTAATTAGTGACTTTGAGGGATGCCTTTGATAAATATTAGGTGAATGCATTATAATCTACAATAAAGCCATTGATGTTTAAAAATAATGTGCTTCTTAATTCAAGAAACTACCAAAAAAAAAATAATCCCTATGAAACATGATGCTCAGAAATCAAGCCATGTAGATATTTTCATAGACGTCTACATAGACAAGACTATAAAGGGGGTCATGTCACACAAGCTACTTTTAAATAAAGAAGTATGATATTTAATTTTAGCTTATTTTAAAAGAAGTAGAAGATACTAAAATGAAATGGAAGGTATTGCTCCATTTAGACAAATATTTCTTCAGCACAGAGATATTATTTTCTAACAGATTCCCTCTAAGGGATTATAAAAAACGTTAGGAGGTTGGAGTCAGTTTTAAAATGACATATTTTAAATTTACACGATATTGATTGACTTCCTGCTGGGAGAAATGAGAAGATCAGCACTGTCATGCTCCCCCCACCTCCCTCTCTCAGTGCCTGATAGTGTTAGTTATATTAATTTTACATTTTAAATTTCATAACATTTCTATTTCATTCTACTGGCAAAATAACACCTGCTTTTAAATCTTAGAAATGAATTTAATTAACTCTGTGGATAAAACCAGTAGTTCTCCATACCTAAATCTTTTACTTAAATATACCTGTGAGTTGACTGGTACATTCAATTTGCTTCTGCTTCATCTAACAATGACAACAAATGTGGTAACTTAAGCAAATTAAAAGTTTACTTTTTTTTCATCTGAAGTAAACCTAAAGCAGCAGTCCAGGGAAGATTGGGAAGATCCACAAATTTGTTAAGGAGCCTTGCTCCCTCAGCTGACTTGTCTATCACTTTTAGTTTTGGCTTTTGTTTTCATGGTTTAAGGTGGCTTCTACGGATCCACCCATTACAGCTGTTATCTAGACAGTAGGATAGATGCAGATAGATGTCCTTCTTCACTTTAATGAAATTTTCTGGAAATCATAACCACTTCTAACAATACAGTCCATTGTCTAAAGCTCCATGATGTAAGCATAACCTGCTGCAAGGAAAGCTAGGAGCAGTCTTATAGGACAATGTTGATCATTAGGATTCTTATGACCAGAGGAGAAAAAATAATAATGATAAGTCTCTACTACTGGGTTCTACCACTACTAGCTATATTTTATCATCAGATAGTTTTTCAACAAGCAGTCAGGAGTACTATAGTTCCTTGTATTTTTTTCCTAATTGGACATGTTTTCTATGGTCTTTATTCTTGAATGATGTCTTGGCTGGATATAATAGCCTTGTTTTACATTATTTTCCTCAGATTTTTGAAGACATTCCTTCATTGTCTCCTGGAATTATGTATTCTTTCCAAAGATTTTAAGACCAGCCTCCTTCATGGAAGTTGACTTTTCTACCTTGACTCCTGAACAAATTCTGTTCTTAAAGTTTAATAGTGTTACTGGGTTATGTCTTGATATTGATTTTTCTCTGTTTTCTCCTGCCACTCATCTCAATCCTTATGGGAACATTATGCTTTTGAATAAACAAATTCCATTATTTCTCCTTTCAGGGATTAAAAATTCTATAAATTTGTCTTTATATCATTTACTATGTGTTCTACTGTAAAAGCACTGGTTATTCAACCATAGAGACAACTTTGTTCACCAAATCCATATAATCTTACCATATTTTAAATTTTCTTGTGTTTTTCTTCTTTATCCACTGTGAGCACCTCAAGGAGAGGTGTTGCATGGGACCACAATGTGTATGGACTGTAAAGCTTCAGGGGTCTCAGTCACATGATGGACTAAAATATACAAATGGGGTTCCCTGAAATTGTACAATTGGGCAGAACATCTGTGAGTCTTTATTTGATGTCAAGTATTAATTTATCATCTCTGTTTATTCTGTTCTTAATTTTTAACGATTCATTTACTGGTTTTGTAGTATTATTAAGATGTTTCTCTTTTTGTTTCATTGAGTCTGCAGCTATTTTCATAATCTATTGCTTTTTCAAACAAATTTAAAGAGATATAGCTGACATACAATTAGCTGTTCATATATAAAGTCACACTTTGATATGTTTTGACATATGAATATAAACATGAAACCAATTATACATCAACACAATGTACATATATATCCCCTCCCAAAATTTCCTTTTTACCCCCTGGCAATCTCTTTATATCTCTGCTGCTTTAGATGTTCTACCCTTTTAGAAATGCAAATTAAAACCACACTGAGATACCATCTTACACCAGTAAGAATGGCCCATATAAATAAAACAGACAACAACAAGTGTTGGAGAGGATATGGAGAAAAAGGAACTCTCTTACACTGCTGGTGGGAGTGCAAACTGGTCCAACCTCTGTGGAAGACTGTGTGGAGGACCCTCAAACAATTGAAAGTGGACTTACCATTCGACCCAGCAATCCCACTATTAGGAATCTATCCAGAGGACATGAAAATGCAGAGGACATGAAAAATTCAAAAGGACACCTGTACGCGCATGTTTATTGCAGCTTTGTTTACAATTGCCAAGATTTGGAAACAAACCAAATGCCCCAAAACTGACCATTGACTGAAAAAAAAAAATGGTGGCATATGTACACAATGGAATACTATGCATCAATCAAGGAGGACAAACATGTCATTCGCAGCAACATGGATGGAACTAGAAGGACTCATGTCAGCAGAAATAAGCCAAAAAGAAAAAGAGAAATACAGGATGGTCTCACTTATATGATGGATATAGGGAAAAACAAGCAAATGAATAAGAATAATTAGAAACAACCAATGGGACTGAACAATGGAGCAAGAGAGGAGAAAGGGGAAGAAGGCAGGGGAGGCAAAGGGCACAAAAGAGCAGGATGATTAACAGGTGTTAGGGAAGTAGGAGAGCCCTGGGGTACACAATAATGTAATATAAATATAAGTACACATATATATGCAAAATTAAAAAAAATAAATTAAATTAAAAAAACCAGCCATCACAGAGATAGTTGACATTCTCTGTGGCTATCTCTTCTATCCTATTCCCCATTATACATTCCCAGAAATAATAATCAGTACACTGGATTTGATGTTTGTCATTCTTGTGGTATCTGAAACTTTTAAATCACACATCAATAAATAGTATATTATTTTGCATGGTTTATAATTTTTTAATTATGGTATTATAATATATATATACACCTATCTGTATGTGACTTGTTTTCTTCCCACAAAAAATTTAAAAAATTGAAAAAATGTAAAACAGGTATAAGACAATAAGCAAAAATTTTAAATCTGGTATAAAGTTTATATATAGGTTACCAATAAGTGTGTTTGCTTGCCACCAAAAAAATTATAAAATAAAAAGTAAATCATTAAAAAAGTTCTACCCTTTTATTTATTTTGTGCTTGCCACCAAAAAAATTATAAAATAAAAATTAAATCATTAAAAAAAGTTCTACCCTTTTATTTATTTTGCTATTACAGTATTGCTTTTAGAATTTGTAGAATATGTAACTTATATCCTATCTTCACTTGATACTAGGTCACTTTATGTACGAACAATAACCTTATAGTTCCTTTTGCTGCTCTAGACCTTGAATCTATTGCTGTACATTTGCTTCTCTATAGGTTATATGTCCTACCAAAAATTGTGATTATCTTTGTCTTAAATAGTTAATTACTTTGTAAGTAGATTTAAATAAGAAAACATCTTTCCTGCTTACTTACATAATTATCATTTCCAGAATATTTCTTTAGGGTATCATTTTCCTACTGCTGGAATGGTTTTATTTACCATTTCTTGTATGATGGGTTAACTTGTGATGAACTCCTTTTTTTATCACTACTTTTAATCAGCTTCATTAACTGTGGCATGGAGTACTTTTCTGTATGTTTCTTGTACCTGGGATTGTTTTCTTGGATTTTGTGTTTATAGTTTTATCAAATTTGGAAAAGTTTTGATCATTATTTAAAAAATATGTTCCTCCTATTTTCTTACCCTACACCAGTTATGCAGCTATTAAAATAAATGAGTTTGTTTCTTGGTCATGTTCTATTTAGTCTTATGTTTTTTATTTCTTCATGTTTCATTTTGGATAATTGCTTCATGATAGTTATAATTTTGTATCTTTCTGTGATGCTCTATCTGCTGCTAATTCCATCCATTATATTTTTATTCTTAACATTGTATGTCAGCACTAGGATTTTGTATTTGATCATATATCTATTTCTATTTCCAGTTTCTGTATCTATTTCCTCCGATTTCTTGAACATAGGGAACACAATTATTGTTACTGTTTTAAGTAACACAGATAATTGTTACTGTTTTAATGTAACACAGATTATGACACAGGTAATTATATTATCTGTGTCATTTCAGTTTCCCCCACTACTATCCCTTGCATATCCTTGTTTCTCTCCTCCCTCCCTCTTAACCTCAGATGTTTGTTGATGCCCAATAGTTTTTAAAAGTGTTTTACTTTGTCAGTGTCTGCTATATGAATGTCCATTATTTGCCTTTATCATTTGAACTTGCTTTGCTGCATGCACTTTTCCCCCAGATCACCTCCATTTTCATTGAAAATGCCCACATTTAATCCTTTCTTGTGACCACATACTATTCCATGGCATGCATGTAACATATATTTTGATCCATTTTCTGCTGAAGGAGATTTAGGGAGTTTTTATATCCTCACTGTTGTAAGTAATGTTGCTGTGAACATTATAGAACATACAGGGTTTTTTTTGTTGCTGATAGTTTCACATTATGTGGCTATATGCCGAAGACTGGGATTGCTGGTCTTATAGTAGTTCTCTTTTTAAATTTTTAAAGGTGAATTCAGATTGTTTTGCATAATGGTTTCACCAGTTCACATTCTTACCAATATATAATGGAATTCTTTTTTCTCTGTTTCCTCTCTAGAACTTGGTTTTTTTTTTTTTAATGCATCATTCTTATAAGTAGTATCTCATTATAGTTTTAATTTGTATTTTCTTATTAGGAGTGTCAATGAACATTTTTTTTCATGTATTTTTTGACCTTCTGGATAGCCTCTTTAGTTCATTTCCTAATCATATTTCTGCCCTTTGCTAATTGGGTTATTTTTGTTGTTGTTTTTGTTGAACTTTATGAAGCTTTTATGTATCTTGGATATTAACCCCTTGTCAGTTATTCATTGTGTAAATATTGTTTTCCCCATTCAGTAGGGTGTCTATTTAATTCTTTTGCTATATAGAAGCTTTTTAACTTGAGATAATCCCAACTATTTATTCTTGTTTTTTATTTCCTCACCATAAGGGTTGAATCCTATGGTTTTATCATCTGATTTTTAGGCACTAATTTTGATACACTCCTTTAAAAAAAAATTAAAGTCTTACATAAAATGGGGCATGTTCTTCTATTACTTAGGTTTATTTTTTTTTCCATACTGTGTTCTTTATCTGGACCTTTGTTTTCTTTTCTGAACAGTGTTTGCATAGTTGTCATGCTGATTATTTTAATCTTGTTCATACCTAACAGAGACTGCTGTTCAGTTCTTGACTATGAAACAGTGAGAGGATTTGTCTTAACAACTGAAACATATTTAACTTTCTTTCTGAATTACATTTTAAGTCTTTGATGTTTTGTTGTATCAATCATTCTAAAGTTAGGAGCACTGAGGAAGAAGGATAGACATAAGGAAGAAAAAACTTGATGTTATCCAAAGACCATATGAGTTTTTAGAAAATATTCTGAGAATAAGGATAAAAAGCAGTGATTATATATATATGTATATGTATGTATGTATGTATGTATATATATGTACTCTTTCTTTCTCAGTTTTGTTGAGTATTGAGTCCCTATACCCTAAAACAATATCTGATACATTGTAGCTCCTCAATAACTAAGATGTGAAGGAATAAGTGAACTGTACTTATTTACCCCCTATTTTATCCCAAATACACTCTTCTAGGAAAGTCCCAACATCTTGGCATAAAATGGGCAGATAGAGCTTCTAAAGCATCAAACTGATACTAACACTCTGCAACCAAGTGGACTGATAGAGCCCTTGGAACTAAGTTATTTCAGACAGAGGTGTTAGAATTATTTCAGGCAGTAGAATGTGATTACATGTCTCAAGTCAGTTGGAGAAACCTTGGTCTCTTAGGTGCAAAGATCCCATGTCAGTGGGACATAGCTCTCAAATGCCTCTTCCTGTTTGGCTTCATCTTTGTCTATAGCACAGACCCTCCCAAGTTCTGCCCCGAGCCTGTTCTAAGGTGATACAAGACCATATCTTAATCCATTTCAGTTCCAGTAGTTGCACTGATGTATCATTGTACTCATCCTGATATTTCGTTTTAAGGTGAGAGCATGGGTAAGTGGACACTTTCATGCACAGACTACCTTATGTTGGAATATGTTTCATTTGGTTATACACTGATAGGTTCCTAGCACATCTCACTCCTGAGGTCACAAGAGGAATCACAAAAACAGTGATTACTTTTCCAGTTTCATCTATACAACCTTAAGACCCTAGTGACCTATATATTTTCTATCAAGTTCACTGACTAAGTACAGTCTGTGTTTATTAATCACTGTGATCTATTGCTCCTTAAATATAATTCATTTCCTTTTGAACATTTATCGCCCACTCACTAACATTTTTATACCCCATAAATATTGTAAAACCTTGACTCCAGTGCAGCATTTGTCAAACATGTTAAAGCCCCTTAGTCTCTTTTTGGGGTGGGAAGTTCAGGATGGCTATCTGTATCACTGGTCAGCCTCATGAATGGATTTTGGAGACTCCTGGAAACATGGTGCCCAATGGGAAGGAAGAAGGAAAGACAGGAGTGCTGAGGTCCTAGGAGATTCCCAGTTAATAATATGTATTTGACCCTGACTGCTTTTTTTGGGGTGTCTGCCAAAAGTCATAATGGGGTCAAGAAAATTGGCTGAGAAATGCTCACAGTGCAGAGACAGAGAACCTTCACTGGTCTCTAATGAGAGTATCCGGGAAAAATGCCGTGAGTTCCAAGCTTGCCAATATCTGAAACAGGGAGAGGAATGACAGGATGTGCACAGAAGAGCAATAAAAATGATTGAGCCTCCAGAGAGACTGATTTATGACAAAGGCTCTAGGAGCTAAATACATTTTATTGAGACTTAGTAGAGCAAGTGAAGGAAGTGGAGGATGGTGGGATTATTTGCAGAATCAAGCTAGGAATGGAGGTGGGCTTTGAAGAGAGGAAAAGGTACTCTGAAATGAGAAGAAAGCTGGAGAAAGGGAAAAGAAACTGTAGAAGAAGAGGCAAAGAATTTTTCAGAAAAACTGTAAAGGCTCTTATGTAGCTGGATTTGAGGGTCAGCGGGGGTTGCTAGAACTTGTTAGGGTCAGTTCATCACCTCCCTGTCAAGGTCAGAGTTGGCCTCCTTATCATCCTCTTGTCCGGAGAATCATCTGCCTCTCCCTTGACTGCTTGGAAGCACTGTTAACTGAAAGAACTGCCTCTGTAGGCTTCTTGGAATTTCAACACCCTGCACAAGTTTCGACATCGAGTTAAGTTTCCTGGAAGACTTTAAAGCAACTCCCTAAATTTGGAGTAGAAAGGGTTGCTCTAGCATAGGGGAGTTTAGAGGTAGTTAAATGTTCCTCAGAAAGCTTTGCTTCAATGCATCCCTTATTCCCACCCATGAAGGCCCCTGGCTGTGGAAATCTCTTTATGTTGCATTTTTTAGAAGCAGTAGGCCAGTAGGAAATGACGCGCTGAGACTCAGGACTGAGTCTTGGAGAAGTATGAGGTTGAACTGCTAGAGAGGTATCTCCAATTCCACTTCCAAAATTACAGTGTAAAGTTCTTCAAAGAAGAGATGAAATAAGGATAATCATAATAGTCATGGTGAGGTCCCCCATTTCTGTACCACTTACAGGTCACAGAAAGCTTTCACATCCATTAACCGCTTGCCCTTGTAACATCCTCGCCTATCTCAGTGGGTTGCTAGGAAAATCAAAGGTTTCCCCCAGGAACTGAGACTACAGGCATGCCCCACTTTAAGCAAATCCTGCTGTGAGCATTTAGGTGAAGAAAGCCTGCTTCAAGGAGGAATTTAATGACATTATTTTAAATGGTGGGTACCCTCAGCATGTGAAGAAGTAAGAGACAATTTACTAGAAAGCTTGATTGATTGACACATATCTTGTTCAGAATCAGCTGCATGCCTTTAGCATTGAATCTATGTCGAGCATGGCTATTTGTGTTGGGAGATGTGGCAATGAATGTGACATGGTCAAATTCTAAGGCAGGAGAGATTGTTGAATATCTGAAGTATCTAAGCCCTTTTCTGCATATAGTTGTCCGGTTGCCTTATATACATGTGCTAGTCAGAACTGCCTGAGAACTGGTCCACCTCCCCAACTAGGCTGGACCCTTCCTGAAAGCTTTGATTTAGATCTGACAAAGAGAAGCAGCTCCCTTATGTGCAGGAGCAGGTGAATGTGACACTCAGGAACTGTCACAATCCCTTGCCCTCCTGTGCAGAGAGCTGGTCTTCATGGAGAGGGAAAGAGCTAAACATGACCTGGTGCCCCCAGGGCTCTGGATCTGAGTCTCTCGACTCCACCACTCCTGATATTTGGGATTTTTTTCAACTCTGCAATCTAATCATCCTCCCCCTTTTATTTAAGTGTGTTCAAGTTAGGTTTCTTTCACTTGCAATCAAAAAATTGCTAATAGAATCTTTTGCTGAAAAAGTCAAGATGTGCATACACAGTTCTTTTGATATTTACAAAGCATTAAATATGATGGTTGAGAGTTGGGGTTCAAATATTGGAACTAGCAAATATTAGAAATACCCAAATATCAACCAAATGTAGATTTTGGTGTTTATCCATGCAAGGGAATAGTGACCAAAAAAAAAAAAAAGTAGCTGAAAGTAGTTTATACTCTGATATAGAAAGGACTCTAAATCATTTCAAGCCAAGAAAATAGGGACCCCTACATACTTATTGGAATGGCTTAAATAGAAAATAATGACAATAATAAGTGCTGGTGAGGATGAAGTGCAGCAGGTACAGTCACACTTAGCTGGTGGGAAGGCAAAATGGGGCAGCCTTTCTGGAACAGTTTGGTAGCTTCTTACAAACTTTAAGTTTACATAAACCCTTTGACCCAGTCATTCCGATGTTGCATAGTTACTCAAGAAAAAGGAAAACTTATGCTCATTCAAAACATTGATCTTCATAACACCTTGATTTATAATAGCCAAATAATTGGAAGCAACACAAAGGTCCTCTGACACACATGGATAAGTGAGCTGTCCTGTACTCATACAATGGAACACAACTCAGAACTAACAAGAATGAACTGCTGGAATTGGGGCAAGCAACTAGGGAAGGGGTAGGGGATGAGAAATCAGGAAAGGGAAAAGCACAAAAAGACCAAGATGAAGTTCACGTGTGATAAGGTGGAGGGAGAACCCCAGGGAATGCAATAATGTTATATATCTCTATCTATCTATCTATCTATCTATCTATCTATCTATCTATCTATCTATCTATCTATCTATCTATCTATCTATCTATCTATCTATCTATCTATCTATCTATAAATATGTAAACAACAAAATAAGTAATAAAAAATAATAAAATAAATCCTAGTACCCATTAAAAAAAAAAGAATCGACTGTTGATACATGCAAATGTAGAATGGCTTTTGAGGGTATTACGCTGAGTGGAAAAAAAGTCAGTCCTTAAGGTTATATACTGTGATATTCCACTTATGATTAATTATTCTTGAAGCAACAATATATGTGATGGAGAATAGCCCAGTGGTTGTGGGGTTTAGGGTTGGGAGGACTGTAAGCATGTGGGATTTTCTTTGTGGTGGTAGAAACATTTTGAGTCATTTTTCATTTTTTTTTTAATTCTGAGTCTTGATTGAGGTGGTGGTTAAACAAATGTACACATGTGAGAAAGTTTCATAGAGCTATCTACCCCAAACCTAAAAAGTGGTGGACATAAAACCTAAAAAAGATCTGTAGTTTAGTTGTATTGCAACTCTGTCAATTTCCTGGTTTGCTAGTTGTACAATGGTTAAGCTGTCATTAAGTGAAATGTACTCGGGAATTCTCTGTACTATTTTATAACATCTGTGTGAGTCTAAAGTTATTTAGAAATTAAAAAAAAAAACAGGTGTGTAATCTCTGACCTTTCAAATAAAAAGTCAGGGATACAATTTATATATGCTTGTATATGTCTAAAGGAACTACATGTTAAAATTGAGAGGAGGGTGTTTGAAGATGCAGAATAAAAATGTACATCCTTGGTACTTTCTGAATTATTCTATCTTAAAAATTAAGAGAGGTGAACATGAATTTTAGAGTTATGTGCAGCTATGTTTGAACCACAGTTCCAGTATTTACTGGCTATATTACTTTACACAACCTAATTTGCCACTCTGAACCTCAGTTTCCATATCTGCAAAATGGAACTTATAATAATAGCATGCATCTCCTAAGGTTGTTAAAAGGATGGTATGATCTAAAATAGGTAGATGCTTAGCCCACATTCTGCCTGGAAGGACAGTGTTTTTATATTTTTTTCTAGAAATGAAAGCTGAAATGGAGATGAAAGGGCCAGTCTACAGTGAACATTGGCACCTGAACTCACACCCAGGTCTGTATTATTCCTAAGTCCATAATCTTGACTTCTATACTGTTTGCTTCCATTTCTCACTGGGTGATTCCTTTTCTGATTTTTCAGGTGAAAGTGGAAGTGGAAAAGCAAGACAGCCAGCCTCAGAACAAGTGAGTTGTTTCTTACCATCTCTTCCTTGTATCCAGATAATATTCTGAATGACACCAGCTTAGTCAGCAGCTGCCCTGGGGTGGATGGATTATGATCATGACCCTGGGCTGCCTGGGTCTTGTCTCTGGAGAAGACCCCATCCTCAAGGTCCCAACAGTAGAGAGTGGAGGGAGAACAGTCTTGGGGGCTGGTGCCAGATCGCATTCTAATAAAGCAAATTGATTTCACATCTCAATAGTTGGATCTATTTTCTTTTACTTTTGTAAAAGTTGTATTTATTTTCTTTTACTGATTTTCTCAGCACCCCTTGGGGTGAATACACATTGGATGAGGGTGACTCACAGATCTTCTGTTGGAGATGTGGAATTTTGGCACCTTGTTCAGCAGCAGCCCTCTCTCCAGCATGTGGATATGTGGAACTTTGACCCCCAAAGTATGGGCAGTCCTCTGAGAAAGGCAGGGAGGGAGAGGGCCCAAGGGAAATATCACTCACACCTCACATCTCACATTGCCCTGCTCCGGACATGTTCAGTTGCCAGTTTATGATTTGACAGCATCACTTCTTCCTGCAAGACTTTGGTTCCCTCATCTGAAATATGGCTGCCAGGGATTCTGTATCTCTTCTGCTTTTGACCCTCTTAGCACTGTTCTCACTTTCAGAACCTGGAATTGTGGTGACAGGAACAGAGGGCATAGACTGGGGCTGGATACAGGGATTAGGTTTTGAGTTAAGGACTAAAGATATTGAAGGAAGAGAGTGAGGAAAAACAGAGAGGTTTAAAAATGTATGTAATTTACTCATTTATTCAGCAAACATTGCCCTTATTTTGTGGAGTCTTTTTTTAGTTGTTATGGATGTTGGGGTGTATAATCCATGCCTATCAGGGGGCTTCAAATTGAACAGAGATGAAAGGACAGTGCCTGTGGCAAGGGTTTCAGAGAAACACAGTGGAAAGGAAAGAACAAGGAGGCAGATGGGTGGGAATTACTCTTTTCCACAAGAACAAGGAAGGTGCAGACCCATCATTAACTTGAAGGAAGGAACTTGTTTCAAGATGGTGGCCCATGGACCAAATTGCAGAATAGGTACATTTTATTTGGCCCCATAAAATAAGTTAAATTATAATAAACTGCTAACTGTCCTTCAGGATTAAGCAGCACAGTCTTCACCACAGTCTGTTATCCAGAAGGAATGGGATCCCCAGACCCAGTCTCTACCACTCCCTATTACTCCTTGCCTGCAAACTCTACTCAATTTCTGTACCTTCCTGACTCCACTGACATCTGCATTTGTGACTGCTGCTCTTGTAGTTTTGAAAAAGGCCAACTGGGCTTGAGGTGGAACATATTCTGGGTCAAGAGGGTGCAAGGTGCCACAGGTTCCTATACCCATTTGTGCCTCCAATCTTCATAAACATGGTCTGAAACTAGGGTAGAAATCTGGGGAGCAGCCTTCCAGACCCAAATTGTCTCCATTGGTAGATACATAAGTCAGTTCACATTGTTTTCTTTTTTTTTTTTTCCTCTTTTATTTGCTCATCTGAAAAGTCCTCCCAGATCCTCCTTCTTATTAGCAACCTGCACGCCATGCTGTGCTTAAAGTTCAGAGCTCCGTAGGATACGGAGTTGTAATTAATCTCAGTCGCTGAGTTCTAGAACACTTAGAGCAATTATAATTTACTGTCGGAAAACCAATTTGGGGAAGCGGTGGTGTTCTTGCTCCTGATCAGGGCTCCACCAAATGCCACTTCCCGGCCATGTGCTCCCTGCTGGGAGAGCAAGACCTTTAGTCTGCGTACCCCTGGCAAGTGACACAGAGTGGTCAGGCAGGAGGCAAGAGGAGGGAGGGCCCAGGGAGCATACATGGGCAGTTGGACCTCAGCTGGCGTCTCCGAGCTGACATAGCACGCTGCTGCAGGCATTGCTTATTGTTCAATTTACTCCAATTTTACAGCCACCATCCACATCCCTACTGAGTTCCAGTCACTGGGTAGGGCACATGCGGAGGTCCATTTCCTCTCTCTTCTGCCTGCTCCCCTTTTCCAGCCACTGTCCCAGTTTCCCCTGGCCATGCTCGAATGCCTGGCTCCATAGAAGTTCCCTTCTTTTCTCTTCATTTCTTTTTCACTCAAGGCCAAATTGTCAGATCCTCGAAATGGCTCCCAGATGACTGGGTCGGCCAGACTCACCAGGCACGTTTCTAATTATCCTTTGGCAACAGGAGTGAAGCACACGACACAGATGAAGGCACACGCATCCTCAGAGAATCAGGAGCACACACGCAGGAGGTGGCCCTGTGTTCACTGCCTGGCTGCCTGGCTGTCTGTGGCCAGGGGCCATGTTCCATTTGTCCACTGGCCCCTGGACCTGGTGTGAGGCCCAGCGCAGAACTGGCAGGTAGTAAATGGAAATACCTCCAGGGGACCTAGTAACAATGAGCTGCATTCATTCATTCATTCATTCATTCATTCATTCATTCATTCATTCATTCATTCATTCATTCATCCATCCATTCATTCACTCATTCATTCATTCACTCATTCAACCAATCCTGACCCTGTGCCTAGGGATATTGCTATGAATATATCCTTGTTTCTGATGTCAGCTTAAACATTTCCCAAATCAAACATGATAAGACATCTGCTAGAGGCCCATTCATGTTATGAGAAAACCCCAGAGAGGCCCCTGACTGGTGTTAGAAATGCATCCTGGAGGAGGTGACTTCTGTCAGGACCAGAATGTTTGACTCTTATCTCCAGCACTGCATTGAAAAGTACTTCTAAGTTCATCTGCTATGGTTTTGTACCTCAAGGAGGCTGGGGTCTCCTTTAAGAAGGAACTGTGTGCTAGATACTCTTGAATTCATTGTATCACCTGGAGCAGTGCCAGTACAGGGGATAATGTAATTGAAAGATGTTTACTGGGTGCTGCATGGATGTTTTCTTCAGGTCAGGATGGAGGAAAAGGTTTATTTGGTGAAGGAGCTGACCTGGCCCTCAGCAGTGAACCTCCACTGAGGCTCCCTGAGGGAATTTTCTCAGTCTGCACCTTGGGTAGACTGTTCCTTCTTGCCTTTGCCTTGTCTTCCTGTCAATTCCTGTTCATTCTTTCAGGTCTCACTCAAACAGCAACTTTTCTAAGAAGACCTCCTTTACCCTGTTTCCAATCAGCCTCTGCCTGGACCCGCTCTCTTCTCCTTGTTCTCCTGCAGATGTACCAAAGGGCCCCATGCTTATGGGTGATGCAATGCATCCAAGGCAGTATATTGGTTGGATGTTTGTTGAGTGAATGCCTGATCTACTCACAGTTGGGGCAACACACTGCTCTCTTTTTAGTGGATAGTACAGATGGGGCATTGAAGGACTTGACTGTGCTCAGTGTTCCCTCCCCCTGTCCTCTGGGTGGTATAAGGCCCTAGCACACAGCTGGAGACATTGCCCTTTTGTTTTGGGGGAACCCTGAAGGGACGGGCTGATTCCTGCCCATGCTGGAGAGTGCAGTTCTTCACTCAATTTATTGAGTGAAGCTAATCTCTTTTGGAAACACCCTCAATTCACACCCACAAATAATATTTTACTGATGATCTAGACATCTCTTAGCCTAGTCAGTTGATGTAAAATTAGCCATCTTGAAGGCCTTGCCAAAGGTGTCCCCTTGCACAGAGGGGGAACTGCCTTCTCTTGCTAGCAAGGGTGCAGGTGAGTGCCTGTGTCAGGGGCTAGCTGTGGAGCTCATTAAACAGCCCAGAAGGGTGGTATAGTCACAAGAGGACCTCAGGTACTCAGGGACTAAGGTTGAATCTGTGGCCACTCAGTTGGAAACGAGATGGTTGCATTTAAAGTGAAGATTCATATGAGAACCTATGGATGCCACACAAGAGAAAGAACTGGGGTTTATCCACTAGCCCCAGAGAGGACAATGCTGCCTGTTGCTCTGTAATGGGAGATGGACCTTCCTGTCCCAAGCCCTTCTCCTTCTGGGGTTGGAACCCAAGGTCATGCATTAGAGGAGAGCAGAAATCAGGGAGAGTGGAGCTAAGCTGCTTTTTTTCCCTTAAGGCCAGTGGCAGTCCAGTTTCCAGTGGGCGACATGGAGAGGCTGGGCATGGGATGAGTGTGGTCTTCACTGGATCAGGGATTTTAATTATAACTAATGAAATCAGATCACCACCACCACCACTGCTGCTGCTACTACTACAGCTGCTGCTGCTGCTACTACTACTACTACAACTGTTACTACTACTACTGCTGCTGCTACTACTGCTACTGTTGCTACTACTACTATTACTGTCACTACTACTTATACTGCTACTAGTACTACTACTGTTGCTGCTACTACTGCTATTATTATTCCTGTTGCTGCTACTTCTGTTACTACTACGAAAGGTGATGCTTAATTGCACAAAGCTAATAGAGAAAGGTATGGGATTGACTGGTGGAGATGTCATACAGCCTTAGAAAAAAAGCATATCTAAGAGGGATTTAAATTTTGGTATTTTATGTCTGATATTACTTTTTTTATTTTGATTTTTAAAAATGCTACATTAAAAAGAAGGAGTAGGATGGTGGTATAGGGGTACAATACTGAGACGAGGGCCATACCTAAGGGGAACAATAACTATGTAGATAAGACTGATATTGTATGAAAATTAGAAAATTATGATATTAAAATAGAAATAAAATTAAAGTACTACATTAAAACACAACTTTTGGTACATTCTTATTCATCCAAGGACAATGCTTTCCTTGCTTCACCTTGCTCCTAGTCCTGGAAGGGAGAAGAGTGAAGGTTGTTTCCAGCTCACACTTTGCTGAGTTTAACCAATTCAACCAATCACTTCACTAGCATAAAGACTCTGGCTGTGTAGCAAAGCAGTGCTAGCACCAGTGATGGTGATAATGATGAAGATGACAGAAAATGCCTGTAAAGGGCCTCATGACTAATCTATGCGGAAGATGCCATTTCCAGATCTTAATTTTTTAGAAAAGTGGGGGGAGAGAAGTCAGGCAACCTGCCCAAGATCACTCAGCAGGCAGATGGTAGAACCGGATTTGCATCCAGGCAGTCCGGCTCTAGCATCCATACTCTTATCTGCTATCACATCTGCCTCCCTGGTAGACAGAGTCATTAGTAGGTGTCACCAGATGCTGTCTGAGCTTTAAGTCACAGACTGATGGTTCCACTGCAGATGCACTTCTAGTTTGCTCTCATGAGGTATTGATGGTTGAAACCTAACTTGCACCTAAAGTCGGGTTTAGTTGTTGGCCTCCATTTGGGTACAGTACCACTTGGTGACATGCAATATCCAGGCCTCTGTGCTACCTCCTGGTCTCCAGAATGCCCCTTCATTGGTGGGAAGATGGGAAGCAGAGGGTGGGCCCTAGAGCTGGAGACCAGGACAGTGGCCCCAGTGAGAGCCATGTCCAAGCTGTGCTGATTTGCAGATGGAAATTTACATACATAATGTAATTTGGGCCAATTGAATTGTCGATTAAGCTGAAATCACTTGACATGCAACACATACTCTGGCGGGTGACTGAGGAGACAAGAGGCCCTTGAGATGCCTTTAGCGTAAACATGCTTTTGTTTTTGAAGGAGATGGCCTTTTCCAAATTCCACATTTTAACAACCTCCTCTCCTAAGCCCCAGTCCCCTCCAGGTCACAGCTGGGATGTGTTGAGATGAAAAAGTTTATGAGCAATTAGCATCTAAATTCGAGGTACTGTAAGGATGTCCCTGGGTGCAGCTGGTATGGTAGGCACCTGGGACACCTCCATAAACTGTAGGTCCACTGCCTTGGGCCTCAGAACTGAGCTGGACACCCCAACTGACCAGTGAGACATGGTGCTGGGTGCGTGTTGGGGCTGTGGACGGGTGGCAAAAAGGCACTCTTGAAGTTACATGGGCCTAGATCTGAATCCAGATACCCCCTTCCTGGTTCCATAACCTGTAGCACCTGGCTTCTCCTCTCCAAGGCTCAATTTCTCCATCAGAGACATGGGGAGAAATATTCCATCATAGTCTGTAATGATCCTGGAGGGAAAAATTCTTTCAGCATTTCTGAGAATAGGTAAGTCCTCATAGAATGTTAATCATTATGAGAAAGGTAACTAAAGGTTGTCCCAAAATGTTCCTCTGTCCTACGTATTATTTTCTGACTTACTAAAGACTTATATTCCATGCTGTCTAAGGACATTTGCACAGTTTGTTCTGCCTGGAATTTTATTCCTCTTCCTTGTGTCCCACCCCACCCCCGCCCCCCGCCCAGTGGACCTCTCTTCTCTCTCCAAACTTCAGACAAAATCCATATTTCCAAGGACTTCTCTTTCCATTCTCCGTTCTAAGCTCCAGCAAGGCAAGGGCTATATTTTTCTTGTTTGCTGTTGATCTCCAGTTTCTGATACAAGGTAGATGTTAATAAAACAAAACCAAAAACAAACGAAAAAACCCCCCAAAACCCAGGTGTTACATTCTTTCTACACCTGGATGGTTCTTACTAATCCTTTAGTTCTCAGTATACCTCTTCCTCCAGGAAGTCCTCTCAGATGTCCTGGGTAAAAATTAGTTTTTCTTTCCATATGAATGCTACAGCATGCCTTTTCATGCAAGGCCCTTGGATTGTCACTGTTAATTTACTGGTCTCTGTGTCCTACTAGACAGTAACTTTCCAAGATCAAAACAGGCATCTTATTCATGGAGACACCCTCCATACCTAGCTCAGCGTCTGGCATGCAGTTTATAATTTTTTATAATATAATTAGTGTTTCACAGAACTACCAGGCTGGGCAGAGGGGTTGTGGCTGACATTGTGGCTGTGGATGGAGAAGGTCTGACTCAGAGGCTTAAAGACAGTGAATGTTGAATATAACCCAGAGGTGGAACAGGGCCCTCCAAACCTACATGAGACTTCTGAGCATGGTCACCAGGCACTGGTAAGACACATAGCAAATGAGGCAAGGCTGCCTGTGTCCAGGAGGGGCAGAGGATTAGGATCCTGCAGGCTTGTGGGATGAGGCACATTGAACTGATGACAGAGGGTTAGCAGTGGTGGTCAGGTCTGACTGGTAAGAGGGCCTGGCACCAACAGGGTTAAAAAAGAGCATCTGGGTGGGGGCTGAGAACTGTCCCTGTGCCTGGGAGTGGCCACTAGAAGGATGCCATCTGGGTACCCTCATGCTTTCTGGCTCAGTCTATAGAGCAAGGGCCAGTGCTAGCTGGTAGTGGCAGCTCGCCCCTCCTGTCCCTTCTCATGCCCACTTCCCCTGGCCAGTGGCAGCATGGGTTTCAGTATCATCTCTTAGTGACTAGAGCTTGGGGTCACTCCACTGCCACGTGAGGTACAGGAACCTCACAGGACAGGGATATTGTCGCTGGCTTAGTGCTCACATTCTGTGGCTCCCAGCCTTGTGGCCCTTCTCCACCTGAGGGACCCAACAGCAGAGTGGAGGCCTTGAGTCCTCTTGGCTATAATCCCTTGGATTCCAGGTGTGGCACTGGGCTCTGACCTTGCCTAAGTATCCCTGATGCAAACTATCTTCAGTCTCCTCAGGGAAAAGAGCCTTCATGATCCCAATGGACAGAAGAATTTTGCATTCTGTAGGCTCATAATGAATGCTGTTAAAATGCTATTTGGAATCTCGAAGCTGTCATGCTCATATTTGCTTTCTGACCCAGCTAATGGATCAACATAGACCCACGAGCCCATTTATGAACCTAAAATAAGCTGTCAGTCACTGAAGGCTGATTTCACTCTACTAAGTACTTTCTTTAGCTCACTAAGAATCCAGAGACCCAGCAGAGTTCTGGAGTTTCACAGATTACTGGATAAAAAATTGTGCCTAATCTTGAGGTTCTAGAGCTCACTTTTTTTTTTGGCCATTTCTTGTATAAAATATAGGGGAAAGAAAACAATACCTTTTGGGCAGGCTTTGAGTCCTCTTGATTTCCTTTATTCCTCTCACAGCATGGGGCTTCCCTGGCGTTGATCATAGCTGCCACTCACATCTTTGGAGACTGGGGATATATTGATCTGGGGACAAATACGTTGGTCCATTCCTAAGGGGTGTGTCTGCCTGGGGGAGGGTTCCAGGCTATTCTGATCTGTCGCCTTCTCACAGCCCCAATAGGTTGCCTCCTCTTAGCATCCACTCCCCTCCTCTCCTGAGGCTATGGGTACCCATGTACCCCCAAGTCAAATAGGACAAAACGTGTCCTCACCTGCATTAGTGAGAGCTGCCACCTTTCTCCTCCCATGGCCTTGGTTGCACAGTGATAGTGCATAGCTTGGTGGTGTTTAAGTGTGTGCATGGGTTTAACATGCTGAGCACACATTCAAACTTGCATTCTTAGGACAGCTCATTCACAGCGGTGGGATAGCAGGAAAGTCTTTTCCTCTCTGGCTTTTAGTGTCCTCAACTCTAAAGTCACAGGGAGTTTAGGTGGGGAGTTGGGTGCAATAAGCCTCACGGACTCTTCTCACTTTTCTTTTGCATCCTGTGAATCCTAATAGCAGTGACTTAAAAAGAAACTATTTAAAGAAAAATCCCTGAAAATCATTATGCTGTAAGATTTGATTTCTCAGAAATGATCAGGAAGGGAGAATGTGGGACACCTCAAGGTGGTGGGTGTGTGGTTGTGTGATTTTTTTTTTCTTTTCTTTTTTTGCACTCCAGTGAATCAATCTTTGCCGAGAGTATGAAATGAAAATCTGCCACCTTGCAGTAAAATTAGAGCTGGCATTTCTGTCCTAAAAGAAAAAAAAAAAAAAAAGCAAAAAGGCAGCCTCAGAAAAAAATTATGACCAGTTGCCTGCTGGATTCACCCTGCCGAGAAGGCGCCTGGTGACACAGTTTACGACCCAGAGGATTATGGCGGTCTCGATGCTATCATCTTAATTGAAGGAACAGGGCTGCAGCCAGCGGGCTCCCTGGAGCCCCCACGCTCTGGCCCACATGAGGTGCCTAGCTCTCGATCTGACAGATTCTTTTCTCTCACTCTACCTGTTCCAAATTGCTTTGTGGAGGCTGAAGGATTCCAGGCTATCACTGATTGGTTTTTCTTTCCTCTTCTTTCTTAAAATGGGGTTGAAGAAGCCCAAGAAATGGCAGGAGTGAGTAGAGCAACTCAGGATATCCTACTGAGAAGGAAGGAGTGACCTGAAGAGACGATCCTCTCTTTCTGAGCCACAAGATTGGTCAAATACATGCTGTGTCCATGTGTTTGGGGACTGTGGGTAATGCTGGGATTCGGATCTCAGCCTTGAGACCAAGGCATCACTAGCATCTTGGGAACTTAGTATCCAGACGAAAGGTCTGGACAAGAGCTTCTGCATCAGGATATCAAATGTGCTGGGAGTCCTTCATGTTCCCGAGACCGTGAGTCTAGAGGAACTGTGAAGAGGATGTTCAGAGGCTCTGCTCTGGAAGTTGACTTCTAGTTCCTTACCACATCTCAATGATGTACTTTCTCTGACCTGGAGTAGCGTCCCTTCCCTTTCTGGCTCTTTGCTCCCCATTTGCAAAATTGGGGCTTGAGATTTGAGCTGAGTTTGCAAACTAATAATGGCCCTGAAATTTAACCCGTGGAAGTTGCTTTGTCTGGCCTCTTTAAGTTTATATGTCTAGATGTGATGTTTCAATTTTTACTATTTAGGTAATATAGATCTAAATTTCCTATTTAAGGAAGCTCAAATTTCTTGACATCTCTTGAAAAATCTCTTGGCTGAAGAAAATTCATTCATTTTCTCATGTGATTAAAAAGTGGTTGGTCCTAGAAATTGATGAACTAAAATTCATCTGGATCAAGAGACCCCAAATTGTCAAAGCAATATGGAAGAAGAACAAAGTTGCTGAAGACACACTTCCAGATTTCAAAAGTTACTGCAAAGTTACAGTGATAAAAACGTGACACAAGGGCAGACATATAGATTAATGGTATAGAACTGAGAATCCAGAAATAATAAAAGGGGACTATTTTCCACTAGACAAAAGTCTGGAAGAATAATTTTTTAAATAGAAGGTGATGGGACAACAGTATATCCACATACAAAAGAATGAATTTTTAAAAATTTGTTTTTATTGACTACCTGTATATGTCTATATCTCTATTTCTATCTCTATTTTTTTTTTTTACATCATTGTATACCTTGGGGTTATTCCACCACCATGTCACCCGTGAACAACTTTCTTCTTGATCTCTTGTGCTTATCCCCCAGCTGGTTTTACCCTCCCTAACTCCCCTTCCCTTACAGTGTACTTTAGTTCTTCCGTCAGCTTGTTAGTTTTTACTTTTTCTTGTCCTTTTGTTTGTTGTTTTCCTTATATTCCACATATAAGTGAGACCATCCAGTATTTCTTTTTTTCTTTCTGACTGATATCTGCTAACATGATTCCTTTTAGCTCCATCTGGGTTGCTGCAAATGACATAAGTTTTGTTGGCTGCCAGACACAAGGTACGAGAAATGAATTGATGAGAAGAGATTGCCCAGCCACAGCCAGGGGTCAAATGGAAGTATGAACCATGAGACAACTTTATTAACAAAAGAAAGGGGTATTTATAGGGACACAGGGTGAGGGCCTGTTGAATTCCAAAGAAGACAAACAAACCTGAGAGACAATTAACATTTTAAAGCAAAGAGTAATTGAGGAAGGGGTAGTGTAGGAGGGTGGTCGCTATCTCTGATAAAGAAAAGCCAGTGCCAGTGTGTTCTCAGAAGGTCATTTTTGTAAATCAGTCCCTAAGTTTTCTTAGGGACAGTTAACGAGAGAGGTTTTTCTTTATCTAGTCTGGAATGACCCTCCTGGTATGCAAATGGTGCACAGCAAAGTTTGTCTTTTTTGATTGCTGAATAATATTCTACTGTGTAAGTATACCACAACTTTTTGATCATTCATCTGTTTTGTGGCATTTAGTTTGCTTCCTTATCCTGGCTATTATAAATACTGCTGCAACAAACATCTGACTATAGGTGTCCTTCTAAATTAGTGTTTTGGAACCCTTTAGTAGATTCCCAGAAGTGGAATTACTGAGTCTCACGGTTAATTCTATTTTCAGAAGTTTAAGGGTCCTCTACATCATTTTCCATAGTGATTGGACCAATCTGTATACCCACCTCCAGTGTAAAGTGTTCCTTTTTCTCCAACTCTTCCAGCCCTTGCTGTAGTCTGTTTTTAAAATATAGGCATTAACACAATGAATTTGAACTATCTCATACCATATGTAATTTAATTCAAAAGACCTAACTCTAAGAGTTGGGGCAGTAAAACTCTTGGAAGAAGAAAGTGTGGGTATTAAGTCTGATGACCTTGAATTTGGCAATGGTTTCTTAGAAATACCCCAAATTAGATTATTGGATTCCATTAAATATTAAACTTTTGTGTGGCAAATAGCACTAAGTGAAAAGACAAATCACAGAATGTGAAGTGTTTGCAAATCATGCATCTGACAAGGAATTTATACTCAGACTACATAAACAACTCTACAATGTAACAAAAAGATAACTCAGTTAAAAACAGGCAAAAAATTCTAAATAGATGAAATTTCTCCAAAGAAGATACACAAATGACTAATAAATTAGTCATTTCTCTAATAAATAATTCATTTCTCTCCTACTGCTAGTCACCTGCTCTGCCCCTGCAGAGGGACCCTGTGCCTTCTCTGAGCCTGTTTCCTCACAGATATTGTGAGGGTTTTGGATTTGCTCATCCCTCAGAGTTGCATGGTTCTGGCCTTCCATAACTCTTTGACTTGAGGTCTTTGGTCCTTACTGCCTCCTCTCCCTACCTCCTCTAATTGACAACCTCTATGGGTTTTGGAGGATGCTGAGTGTTGGAAGGGCAAGGGTGAAGGGGTCGCATGCAGGTCACAAGCTTGAGGCTGGCTCAGCAATCTCAGGGCACTATGAGAGCACCTTCCTCTTGTGCGGGAGCATGTTGTGTAGAGCATAGTATGACCTGGGAGGCTGTTTATCCCTGACCATAAGACCAGGCTGGCTCCCCAAGCCAGACCCCATCCCAAGTTGGCCAAGCTGGGAGCTTACTGGAATATCCACCTGGAACTGGGCACAGAGCAGAGCGGTGCCAGGGAGTCAAGGCTCCACCATGTATGGGAAGGAGCATTGGAAAACAGTCTCCCAATCACCCCTCCCTGTCTTGTTACAAAGGAGAATTGAAAAGCTGAGATATGAATGAACGGAAAGGGGAATTCCAAGTGTTCTTGCCATGTGGCAGACAAGCTCTATGTGTACTCTCCCCTGCTCTTCTCGTTTCACCAGGAAAAATCACTACCATTGTTGCTGTTCTTATTATTTTTATTATCCCACTTTACAGGGCAGAGCAATCGCAGCCCTTGCTCAAGTTCATTCCACTTGGAAGAGGTTAAGCTCTGACCCAGAGTCCGTGCTTTTAACTACAGCACAGATCAAGTATTTAAACTTTGCAAACTCACTTCTGACCATCCTCTGGTTGGAGCGATTGGGAACGGATTGTTTTCAAACTCATCTGCCAGGGAGTAGTTGCTGAAGGGAGTTAGAAGATTTGCTTTCTGAGGGGGCTTTGCACCCTCCCTTCCAACACACTGTCAGCGGGACCCCTCTTGGGGAACGGTGCAGACTTGGGTCCAGACAATCAGGGCCTGGCCATCGGCTGTCTGAGATCTCGGGCAGGCTGTATTGCTCTTCTGACTGCTGGTTTTCTTGATTTGGCAGCGTGTCATTAGAACAGTGAGCAGGAAATACAATCATGTTTGTAAATGAAATTTCACGCAGTACCTGGTAGGTAGAAAGTCCTCAAAGGGTAAGTAAGCAGCAGGGCTGTCACTCACAGCAATGACTGTGTTAACATTGACAGGCTAGTGAGGCACACCAGGAGCTGTCACTGTGAGTGTGCTCCTGCCAGTAGAGGACTGAAGAGACTCAATCCTTGCCTTCAAGGATAGGGAGGAGGTTGGGTCTAAGTGGACTGACTTGCCTTTCAGGCTTAGCTGGAATATGTATCTCATCTCCTACTACATCCTGGGCTTCCTGTGCAAGGACATATTTCTGCAGGCTGATGGGTTCTACTCTACTCTGGTGAGAGTCAGTTAGTGTGTGTACGTGTATACTTGTGTATGTCTTGTCTAGAGGCAAATGAGAGTTGAGACAATGCTCTGGAGGAGTGATCTGATTTAGGAGCAAAGAAAGTCTCCCATTTCTTTTGCAGATTCAAATGACTAAAGGAGTCAGGTAGAACTTAGTCATTAGTGAAGCAGGAAAGATATGATGGACAAGAAGGAGTTGTGGGGTCTATGGCAACAAAAGACCATAGTCTCTGCCTAAAACCAAAGCCACTATGATTCTCCTGATTGATACCTTGTGAGAAGCTGCTTCCAAAAATGCTTGATCTTTTCATTTTTTTAGCAGAAACCGGACATCACTGTTTGCAGATTTTAAAAAGCACTGCATAGGCCAAATAGAGTTGTGAATGCTTTAAAATATTTATGTGCAGATTTAGGCTATGGGTCACCAGTTTGAGGTCTATTCTTTAGGAGGCAGCCAACAGGTCACTGGGTACAGGGGCTTCTGAGAAAAACTGGCCTCAACCCAAAGGCATCAGCCTATAATTCTGGGTATCATCTGAGCTTCCCTCTTAGCCCTGAGTGCTACTGGGTATCATGGCCTCCTTGACCTCATTTTCTTCACTGGTAAGATGAGGTAGTTGTTGATGAGATACAGGGCTTCTATTTTTCAAACAGAAGCTTAAATCTATTCCTAATCTATGAAACAGAGAGAAGTGGAATTGCCTAGATTTTTGTGAGCAAAAAGGATCTACAGTTGCCACCTACTATTCTGGTTTGGCTCAGGAGCCTTGGAGCAGATGAGCTGGGCTGGGTGGCCCCCACATTTCACGGCATGTTTTAAGAGTCTCTATAACTATTTCAGGGCTGAAATGATGGGCCTTCACACCCCAAAGATGGAGAAGGTTGGTAAAGCCTAGGAGGGAATGGCCCACCCTGTGCCTACTGGTCCCCTATTCTCACTCTGGCTCACAATCTGTGGGATCAAGAGAAGTATCTCTCCACCTATACGTCCCTCTGGCTCCGGGGAGCAGAGGAAGGTTCTGGTCTGTTTGGACTCAGTGCTCTTTTCTTGTTCCCTGGGAATCCAGCTTTTTCAAAGCCATCAGGAATCCTGCATTCTACCCCCACCCAACTTGATGGAACATGGCAGGGGAGAGGAGGAGCAGCAGCTCAGGCTGAGGCAACGTCTTGAATTATTTTGCAAACACGTTGGGTTCACCGAAGCCCAGCATACATCTTGTCCCCAGCACCCTCTCCCTGGATGTGTGAGCCCATATGTTCCCGGGCAAATGTGCTCCGTCTGCCCGGGCTGCATTTGCAATTAGCTCATCAGGATGCTGTTCTCTAATAGCCCTTTGATGTCCAACGAGCCTCCTAAGCCTGTGTGTTTCCTTTCCTTTGAAGCAGGACATCATGTTTTGCCAGAAGTCAATGAAACGCCCTAGTAGAACAGAACGGTTTAATTCCCTCCTCAGATATAGGGCTGATGAAGTTCAAACGGGCTTCCGCCCATGACTGTTCTCCCAGTCGGCCTATCAGATGCCCACCTCAGAGGCTGGTTCTTCCAGAGAGGCTCTGACTGCCTCTATCAGGTACAAGCCCAAACTGCCTGACTGCTTTGACCTGCCCTTGAACCCTTGGCCTCCTTCCCCAACTGTGTTTGGCTTTGGCCCTGACCCTAGTTCCTGAACTGGCTCTCACCTTGATTTGTTGTTTCCTCTGACGTGGGCCAGGCATCAGGCCCTGGCCCGCCCTGGATGCCCTCTCAGACACTGGTGTCCTGCGCATCTCAGCTGCAGTGACTTTGAGATTCAGAATGCCCATCTCAGCCCTGTGGTTGGGGAACATTTCCCCCAGGGCCAGCTGGGCCTCAGGGTCAAACCTGCCCTGGAGCAGCCTACTTTTCAAGAGCTGGTTTCTATGCTGGCACATACATGGTGTCCTGCGCTCGGAGTCCTTCTGTTGCTGTGGGGATTTCACAATCTTGCAAACTTCCCTTCCTTGGGGTTTTGTGAGTTGCAAAGGGTCCAGCTCCTTTATGCATTTTTAAAAATGTGCTTGTTGCTCATGAAGACTGCCAATCAAGTGGATACTGGGGCCCCTGGCCACACCAGTGCTCACTGTGCCAGTTGGACCTGTTCTACCTGCTAGCTCTGCTTCCTCAGAGCTGAACATACCTGGGACCAGGGCTATGAACTGTTCTGGAACCCCCCAGAAGACATCGTGGTCATTCTCATCATCCACTGATGGGGTCAGAGCTGGGTGGTTTGGACTCAGGTATGAACCTTGGGATGCAAACCCCTGCACGTTCCTCCTGAAACTAGAAGGAATATATTCTCTGCCCTGGAATCGTAATGTTTTAGGGGTGCAAAGTTCCATGGCCAGGCTATTTGGGTCACAGTGTGTTGTCTATCCACTGACTTACTTGCTGAGATTTTACAGAACTTCCAGTAGGTGCTGAACATACAGGCTGTCTTCGTGGAGTTTATAGTCTAGTGAAAGGTCCACTACATTGCACAATTAATAAGAAATGTTTGCTTCTGAATAGATCAAAGCTAGTTTGGAAATATGGCTGGGAGTGACCTTAGACCTATTTAGGTCTCTGAAAAGCCTTGAGTTCCAGGAAGTGACATTTAAACTGAGACTGGGGTGATGAGCAATAGTCAGGCTGCAAAGGTGTGGAGAGAAAGAGTTCCTGGAGGAAGGAACAGCAGTGCTGAAGCTGGGACTGGGGGCCAGACTGGGGATTTAAGGATCAGGATGAGGGCTGCTGTGGTGGAAGCCCAGTGGTTGAGAGGGTATGAGCAAAGTGGAAGGTGATGGGGGAAGGGAGTTGGACACAGCTGGCTTAAGCCATCTTACTTCTCAAAGTCTCAGCTTCCTCATCTGTAAAATGGAAACAATAACAGCTACTTCTTAGTCTGGAGTGAGGAGTGCATAGCAGCACAAAACCCTTTCTCAAAATTTGTGCTGGGATAAATGATTATGACTGAAGGTAGCTCTTCCTTTTCAGTGCTTAGGGAATCAGGGTAAAATCAAAGCAGTTTACTGGTATAGGAGTTACCCAGTTCAAGAAGGAAGGCTGTGTTCCTAGACCAGAGAGGCAGTTACTACAGAACACTTGGATGCCCTGATCCTTGTTTTTCTCAACATTCTGATGCTCCAGGGAGGTCCCAATTGTCCTTGGCCACTGGCCAAGGCAGGCTAAGCCTCAAAGATTCATCTGGAAATGAACTGGGGAGAGAGCAACAGGAAATCAGTTACTCCTGACTTGACTATGAAATGCAGTTTTACCTGTGGATAAGAACACCTGCCAGTGAGCTGCTACCCTCTGCTTTCATTCCAGTGGCCTGCTCTGGGCAGTACCAACAATCCAGAATGGCTGAACTGAGCCTGGTTCCAGGCATGGGTGTTTACTGCTTTTGGATTTTCTCATTGGATACTCACAACTTGTGAATAACCCACGCGTGTTGTTGGTAAAGTTATCGTGTCTGGCAGCCAAGAGGTATAGCCTGACTCCTGCCATGATTGGCCCTTTACAAACTGTGTGAATGGGGCATATCATGTTCACCCCCTGGGCCACAGTTTCCAGATCTGTAATGTAGAGTCTGGATCTAAGATAATGTCCCATCAAGCTTGGTCCTCAAAGGGGTCTCCAAATGGTGCTTCTTTATATTAATGAGCATAACCATGGTGGACTAATAGGTACAGTGCAAGTTAGTGATAGAGAGATTTATTGGTTCCAAAGAAAATCAATTGTTGATTAAGTGTAGATCATGGCCAGGCAGGTGACATTTCAGCACACTGGTGAATGACTTTAAAAAATTAATGACTATGCATTTTTAATCTTCCCGATTCTTTCCAGCAGAAACAGGGTCTCCAATGCAAGGAGATTATAGGGTGAAAGGATGACTACAGCCCTTTCCCATGTCTGTGGCTGGGAATTGGGTAGCAGCTCCCTGGGCCCATCGCTGTGGTTGATCCCTCTCCCAGCCACTGGCAGCCGAGAGCACAAGGCCTGGCGCAAGCAGATGTCCCTGAGAAAGCTGGACATTCAAACCTGAGTTTACGATGGCCAGAGCTCCAAGGTTTTGATCAAGGCATGGCTGGGTCCTTCTAAAATAATGTAAATGCCTGGGTTTCTTTGACAATCACCTGATTCAGTTCATATCCTTTGTTTAGTCTTCTTTTCCGCAGACTTTCTGCTTAGACACTATCCTCTGTTTGCACGCCCCGCCCGCCCCTGTGCATTCAGACACTCATCACCACACATAGCCCTGCACGTGCACATACTCAACACAGTGTTGCTGCATGGTTAAGAGCCCTGTTCAGGCTCCCGGGCCTGATCCTGGCTCCAGCACTTCACTGATGGGGGATCTTGTTGACAAGTTACTTCACCCCTGTGAGCCCCATCTGCAAAACCAATAGAAAAATACCATGCACAACTATTGGGAAGAGAGGCCTGCAAGCACTCCACATGGCACCTGGCACATAGGACGCTTTCAGTAAATGCTGGCTATTCATCCCACAATGTCCCCACATGCCCTTCTCACTAGCACTCCAGAGAACACACCTCTAAGTACACAACTAAGAAATCAGGCCTTTCCCCTCTGTGAGCTACTGAGTCAAGAGACAGCCAGGGTCCTGTGGACTTAGCTTGGGGGGTAAAGGGTAGAGTTGTGCTTGGGACATGTTGTTCCTTGCTTCTGTTCTCAGATAGGGGGGAGGGAGGGTCTGGACTGCTAGGGCTGTGCTGGGTAGGGAGCATCAAAGGATTGTGTCTGAAGAAATGGATGAAGCCAACAAGGCCCCTCATCCCCTTGTCAGACAGCCACAGAATAGAAGCTGGCTGCCTTTTGTCTCTATCCAGTGGTCCTTTATACAGAGAGATAACGAAGGATAATTAATATAGCAATTGGAAGCAACCTTTGATGCCCTGGTAATTTCTCTGCCTTATAATTATTGAACAATCAGGGTTTTTCAAGCTCCCAATTAAATCACAGTTGGAACCAGCGATAGCCAGAAAGTGGACACTGCAGCTATAGGCCACTATGTGCACCAGACGAAGAACAATTGTGACCCGGAGGAAGAACCTAAATTGGGGTGACAGCTGAAAGAAGAGTCTGGATTGGAATATGTGCCTCCTGTCTGGGTGGCAACTGGACCAGCCTGGGAGAATACCAGATGCCACTGCTGATGGAAGGGCTGGGAGGGAGCATCTGGCTCCCGACGCTGGCATACCTCTGAGGAACAGGCTCTTGGCACGCCTGTTCACCCAGTCTGGCACACCCTGCGACCAGAAGCCAGCCCTGCACTCCATCTGCAGGAGTCGGTGACAGCTGAGGCAGTCCTCTAACTCACTGTGGCCACAGAGAGCCACTTACTGCTCTCTGGGCTTCTTGTTAGCCACTTGCATCCCTGAACTTCCTCCAAAGGCAGACCCTGGATGATTCATGCCCAAGCAGCTCTGGGGAGAGAATAGTCACTTCTCCCACGGAAAGCTGGTTCCCTGCATGGGGCACCCATTGTGATGGACAGGCTCTCTACTGCCTTGCTATTTATAGCTGGGTCACCTGCCCCGGGCTCAGCCACCCATGCTAACACACCTCCCCAAAGTCTCAATCTCGTCCTCCTCAATTATCATTAACTTCATTCACTGAATCCCTACTAAGTGCCAGGTAATAGCATTTGTGTAAACTGCCCTACAACCTTCATGAAGTGGTTACATATTAATTGCCCCAGCGTTCCATGTGCACAGGTAACTCACCTGTCGTCACAATGCTCTTAAAAGCACATGCAGAATTGAGACCTCTACCTGGCTTACTTCAAAGCTATAGTTTAACATCAGGCCACAGTGCACATTTGGTTGGTGCAAAACGAACAGCAACCAGGCTGATGACCCAAGCACAGTCAGCTCACACTGCAGGATGTGTGTTTGGAAGGCTGCCACTGGCTTGGCTGCTGCTGAACACTTGTTACCCCAACATCTCTGGGTGTTGGATAGCTCTATTTCACCTTGAGAAACCTCCAACTCTGCCTGTATCTTTGTATGACCTGTTTTGTACTCAGACTCCTGAGTGAGAACATCTGCTGGTCAATTCTAAATCCCATCCTCCTGGCCTAGAAGCTGGGAAAAGAAATTTCCACTTCCTGGACAAAGGATTTGAAACTCTGAACCTCATATGCTTTGAGACATATACTGTTCTTTTAAATAGAAAATGTGTTCAGATGCTAGGAATCAAAAAGAAAAACATCTGTCTGGTTCAGACTCTGAGGACACACTTCCCTCCCCCACATGTGGGGCACATGCTGAGACTGAGCTGTCATGTCTGTAGTCTTGGAGGGGAGATGGAGACACGTGCCACACAGTCTCCATTTGACATACCATCTAAGACCCAGAGAGGGTCAGACACCTGCAGAAGGTCACAGAGCTTAGTGGCTTTATAATTATCAATATAAATGTCAATGATATGTCAGTTTAATTGGTTTGGATCAATAAAGGCTGAGGGAAAGGCTTTTTCCTTCTCCTTCCCACCACTTCCTTTCTCTTTATGTGAATTAGCAAGCCCTAGGGGAGATACAAATACCTTTAAGACTTGATCTCAGAGCTGGGGAAGCTATCCAGAGACTCCTAGGATTTGGGGAGAGTGAGCATCCTCTGGGGGTGCTTTTGGTACCCTCTCCTGCTTTAGATTAAAGGCATGTGTCTTGTCATCCTCTTACCTGAGGCCAAGGAGCAGCTGAGTTATAGATGGTCTCAGAAGGTTCTAAGAAATAGTATTAGCAATTTCTCAAGGTTGGTGCTGCATAGTGCCACCAGTGGACCATCCATGGGAGGGCAAATGGGGTGCCTCTGGGCTGTGGTGGGAACACACCGGATCTTGTCCTGCAGAGCCCTGCCTCCCTGACTACAAAGGGAACACACTGGTGGCACTGAATTTACAGAACTGTCACAGGCATCAAGTGCTGAGTGATAGTCGTGCTCCATAAACTGAAAGGTGTACCCATTGGCTGTTCCTGGGATCTAAGGATACCAGTGCCAGTGGAAGACCCGGGGCTTTGGAGACCTTGGACCTCTGAAAAGTCTGGACTTTAACTCTAAACCTGCATGTCCTGCTGTTCTTAGAAGAGAATCTTGAGGAAAGCAAGGGCATCATGGAGCTCCAGAAGAAGGCTTGGACAGCTGCATTTGGTCTCCATCTTACACCTCTCTCTGTCACCTGGGATGGGTCTCTGCTGGTTCTTCTTTCTCACTTTTCCTTCTCTCTAAAGTGAGGCCGAGTGGGGGGAATCAAGGAGGTCAGCAGAGTAGGTAAGAGTTCAGGGTCTGAGCTGAGGACTGAGTTCAAAGTCCAGTCTTGCCCCCTATGAAGTATAAAGATTGCTTAACCTTCTCCTCCTCCCTTCTCATGCCCTGGCTTCCTTGTCCTGAAAACAACACAATAAGAAAACCTATCTTGTAAGGGTGCCGTGGACTTCCCATGAGTCAGTGCAGGCACTGTGATGAGGATGGCCCAGCGGTGAGTGCCGGTGCTTGAGCAGTCGGACATCCAACACACTCCGAGTCTGTGTAGAGGATGGGATGCTTCGAATGGAGCAGAGTGACCTGGAGTAGATGACTAGGTGCCGCCCTTAGGGACAGAAACAGTGGTGGGTAATCGGTAGCACTTTATTCCTACCAGGCATTAATTAATGACCCCCTCAGCCTGCAGAGTCCCTAACCAATTTACCCACCTTTGGGGGACCTCGGGAAGTTCATGTCTGTGTTTCTGAATTCCTCCCTCCAAGAACAGCCCCAGGGAACCTCCATGCCAGAGCTGCTCTTGGTGATTAGGAGTGAGTGACAGCCCAGCATGGTGGGGGTTAATGGCACCTGGCAGCTGCTGGGTAGAGTGTGTGCTCGCTGGTCCAGGGACAGCAGGTGAAGGGTACTTTATTACGATGTATGACTAGTTTCTCGGCTGCTTCATCATCTGCCAATGTGCACACAGAGGCTAATAAGCGATTCGCTCTATTTTGCCCCTGGGGGTGCCTCCCGAGGAGGGAAACCATTGATTTTTAACACCAGACACATAAACTCTAAGCTACTCCCTGTATTCTTTGGTCCCTAGCAGTGCCCTAGTGGGGAAAGCCAGCCATGTCAGTCAAACCAGGTGGTTACAACCTTGCTATCACCAAGGCCAATGCCTGGGGACCCCTCTCTGTTAAGAGACCTTCACATTCTCTGCACTGATCCTGCTGGTTGTGACCCTGGCCTCATTCCAGTTCACTGCCTTTTCTGAGCTTGCAGGGAATGGGCCACTGAGCAATTGCAGGAAGTGGGGTCAAGGTCAGGGAAAGAGGGAGAAGCAAGTGCTGGATGAGGGAGGTGGTCATCAATCTATTCCCTCGAAGCCATTATTCACATCGCTAAAGTCAGGGTGCAACCACCGCCCTCTGCAAACCCAGTAACTGTGGAAGGAAGAGTTTTTCCTATATGGACCACTGCTTTCACCATGACCCTAGCATCTGTAGGGTCCAGTTAACAGCCCAGTGGTTCACCTCCAGCACTGCTGAGCTGTCAGGTGGAAGGGTTACTTGCTTAAGCTGTAGTTCCACATTTTCATTTCATAGATGGAAACATTGAGGCCCAGGGAAGGTTAGTTGCAATGAGTCTACTTAATTCTGGCCTCAGCCTTCAGCAAGCTGTTCTGCATCTGCTTCATTGATTGCCTGAAACATCAGATGTCAGATAAAACACCCAAAATGCTTTTCCGTTGCTTATCTGTGCTTCCTAAATTGTCTAGTTATATTTCACTTTTATAATTTGAGAAAAGATAGAACCTTTACAATGATTCAAATCCATTGTCAATTTTTTTAATAGACAGTGCAGTAAAGTAAACATCTCAAGGATATTTGAAGAGGGTACAGAATTTAGCAAAATCAATCATATCTCTCTAAAAACTTAGTATTTTAAAGGAATTTTAGTAATCGTTTCCCACTACTAGCAACAGAAACCTAAATTTCTTCACCTAGAATCAACACCTCCCCTTATCTGCTCTTAATTATCTGATTCCTATCCCCCAGGTACAGCAGGGATAGCAGTCCCTACCTACTGTCCCTCCCTTCTGTGAGATGCTGTTCCCCAACTCCAAACTTCCCTTTTCCAGTATTTTATCTATTTAAGAAGTCTAGAGATGGGCAGCATTTCAATGACAGTATCAAGACCTAGGTGTATTCTGCTCCAACACTTTCAGCATGCTGCGTATGTCATCCTAGTTGTTGCTTCATGGTCACAAAATGGCTGCCACAGCCCCAATTATCAGCCCCAATACCAGTGCACTCAAGGCAAGAAAGGGAGAACAGCACTGGCAAATTCCTCTTATCAGAAAAGTTGTCATTTCACAGACACAGATTTTCCAAGACATGAGATGTCTTATTAGTCAGACTTATGTGACTACTGAGCTGCAAGATATTCTGGGATAGTAAACAACAGCCCAAAGTGAGTAAACTACTCAATTGACCTACAAAAACCATGATTTATCTCTAGAGATAGGGCATATTGACGCTTGGGACAGAATTGCAGGTTTGATAGTAAAGAAGTGGAAAATGACTTTTGAGGAGGTGTTTTCTAGTGACTTCCTGTGGTTTGTGATTGAAAGTCTTTCTGTTCTTGATCTTACCCACATCCACATGGGTAACTCTATATATTAATCCATCAATCCATTGAGTCATCAGTTTATAACAAGAACCTCACAGTTCCTGGATGCATATCCCAAGGTCTAACAGGTCTCATGCAGCCGATGTCTACCTTTCCCTCACTCACCATCTCACGTAGCTGGAACCTCAACTCTAGTCTTACCTTCTCTGATTTCACCTTTCTGGAGCCTTGCACACTTTGCTCCTCCTTTTGTTTTGTTTTTCAGCCCCTTCATGGCTTCATGGCTGTCCTACTAATTATGACACAGCTGACCTGAATGAGAACATTCTGGGTGCCAAGTTCTAGGCCAAGGTGCTTTACCTATGACATGGAAAACAAACATTAATCCCATTTTGCTCAGGGCGCCCTGAGAGCTAGAGAAACTTTCTCAGAGCTATACAATCATTCAAATACACACCATCAACCAGTTCTCTCCCCGGCTCCTTCTCTCTCTGGCTGCTCCTGCCACACTTGAATCAGTGTCTGCAGTGTTCTGAGGCTGCTGTGACTGACAGAGGAGACCAGAGGTTTGTTTGCACACCTGAACCCCATGACCTGGGTTTCAGGGAGGCCCTCTAGAGGCCAGCCATCCTTACTGGACTCAACCCCACTCTATTGCACTGAAGTCCACCCTTTTTCTCATTTATTCCAAGATTACCCTTCTGGTGTCACTGAGAACAGGGAAGTCATGGAACAAAAGAATCTTCAGCCTCTGTCCTGTCCTTTTGTTTCTGTGTGGGCCCCTGCCTCTCCCACGCTGAGGTTTCCTGGTCAGGTCTTATCCTTCCTCCACACGATGGGGCCCATGTTTACCTCCCCCACTGATACCTTGCTTCATTAATTACACCACGCTCTATATTCCTGCCCTGACTCTTTCGTCCTAAAGCAACAAAACAAACATAAAAAATAACAGCTTTCTGCTCCATCTGCCCTCTGGATACTGGTTCTTTTGTCTCCTTCTTTTCACAAGTGTCCAAACATAGCAAGAGCCTCCCCTCCTGATCTGCACTCTCTCATCTGCCATTAACCCTTCAACCCGCTGAAATCATGTGTTCTCTCTCGGTACTTCCCTGGAGTTGCTCTCACTGAGGTCACCAAATGATCTACTAATTGCCAAGTGCAATGGGCTTTTCAGTGCTCCATCTTACCTGACCTCTTTGTGGCATTTGACCTTGAAGGCCATTTTCTGCTTCTTGAAACTACCTCCTTCCTGGCTCTTCTCCCAAGCTCTCCCTCCTGCCTCCCCTCTCCCTCCAAGTTCATTCTCAGTGTCCTTTGTGGGGTTTCCTCTTCCCCAATCCACTGCGTTAGTAATAGTGTTCTCAGGGACACTCTCTCTCTGGCCCCATGTCCTCCATGGGTGAATCGCTTGAATTCAATGATCACCCATTGCTGACTACCACTCAATGGCTTGTTCCAGTTCAGTATACCTTACTGAGTTGCAGACATAAATATCTGAAGGCTTCTAGAAACCTGGATCAATATACTGACAATGACTTATGATTTTCTCTGCATAAAACTGCTCCTCCCATAAACCCTCTTTCCTCAATGTCTCCGATGTCAATGCAGTCATATAAGCCAAGAATTGAGAGCCATATTAAACTTGTCTCTGTCACGCATTCAGATTAGGCGCCAGATTCTATAGATTTTACCTTTTTTGTTTTTCCAATCAAATTCATCCCTTACTCTTCAGTTCTTATCTTTTTCAATTCTCTTGGAAATAATCCAACTGTTTGAGTTAATCTCTATACTTAGGCTGCTGGCAAAAATTATTCAACTATGTGGCTTCCATCCTCATGACTGGCAGCCTCCAACTTTAACAGGCTGCTCCCCATAGCTCAGGGTTCCTTCCTTTGTGATTGTTCACCCCCTCCTTTTACCCACAATTGCTGATCCAAACTGAATCTCCAGATTCCCATTGCCCAAGGACCTCTCTGCCCACACACCTAGAATCTATTCCATGGAAAAAACCCAAGGCTCATCAAGTGCTTCCTTGATTTTCCTTTTAAAAGTTTCATTAATTAATTTAACATTGAATGCATCATTGCACATATGGTAAACAACTCAAATATTAAGGCTATAAGCAGACAAAGAATTCTTCTCCCAAGAGACACCAATACCTCAGTTCTCCTTGGCAATGGCCATTACCAGTTTCTATGTTTTTTTTTCCCATAAATACTGCTTGTACATATGCACAAATGAGCATTTTTAAACTCACATTATCCAACACCATAGCCACCTGTGACTATTTAAATTTTTGTTGACACCAATTAAAATTCAAATTAGAAATCACATTGACCACATGTCAAGCATATCAGGCTGTATGTAGCTGATGGCTATTGCAGTGAGCAACACAGAACTTGAACTTTCCATCATCACAGAAAGTTATACTGGACAACTGATATAGTGGTAGCATCCTTGACTGTGTGTAAGTTATTTTATGTTAATAATTATGCCTACATTTCATTCCTTCTCATTATTGCATACTGTTAGTTATTTAGCCAAGTTTTCTAGTGATGGACATTTTCTGGTTTCTGCTGTTAAAAACAATGTAACTACAAACTTTAGGTGCATACACATTTATGTTCATGTGAAAGTGTATCTACAGAATTAGTTTCTTTAGAGGTGGGCGTGGTGGTGCACGCCTGTAATCCCAGTTACCTGGGAAGCTGAGGCTGGGGGTTGCTTGAGTCTGTGGTACCCTGGACAACAATAAGTCTGTGGTTCCACGGGCAAAAATAGTGAGAGACCTAGTCTCAAACAAACAAACAAACAAACAAAAACAGAATTAGTTTCTAAAAGGAGAATTGCAGATTCAAAAATATATGAATTTAAAAATATTTATTGGAAGATTTTCCTGAAGTGATAATTACTTCACAGTAGGAATACCTATTTCCTCATGACTTCTTAACAAATACGCATCAAGATTTTCAGTCTTTATTAATTTTATGGGTGAAATATACCAGGCTGTTGTTTTACTCTTCATATTTCAAAGTATGAATGAGTGAGCATAAGTTATTTATGTATATTTCTCTGTAAAATGTTCACTAATTTCCTAGTCTTAACTTCGAATTACTTTTTTTTCTTCTTGATTTGTAACATCTCTTTCCATATCCATTGTCATCTGGATTACGGTCACTGTAATCTGGTCTTGTTGCCATCTCTCTCCCTTGCCAGGATGAATTGCTTAGGGTTAATGTTATCAACATTATTTATATCTCAGTAGTTTCTGAATTTTATGTCTACATTAGAAATATCTGATCTACACCAAATTTTAAAGTGTTCTCTTTTATTGTTTACTTTTTCTTTCCTGTTTGATCTATGTGGAATTGATTTTAGTGTAAGGAGTGAGGTAGAGACCATTTTTCCAGGTGGTTAGCTAGTTTCAAATTATTTATGGACTGCTGCTTCATCCTCCTAATGAACTAAAATGTCAACTATATTATACATGAGTTGCAAGAACTTCTTTGTACCTTGGTTACCAAAATTTGTGAAATGAGAACAATAGCCTAGAGATATTGCAAGGGCAAATGAGGTAATGACAAGGATGGAGAGCAGCATCTGGCACAGAGAGGGTGGTCAGTAAATATTGTTATTGATATTCCCACCAGAAGTAGATGGTATGTTTCTGGGCACAATATTCTCTTCATCTTGTCTGTGTATCAGTTAGGATTTGAAGTTGCAAAAGCAACTTTGCCAACTGGATAAGAAAAGGAATTGATTAAAGATAGAAGCAGTCTATGGTGTGTCCGAGGAGGCCAAAGAGAGCTGGTGGCTGAGCAACTTCCCTGCTGGGTTATTACAGGAAGATACTACCACTGTTGCCTCTGCTGGGCACAAATACAAAACCCTTCCCGATGGCACTGGGAATGGTGGTCAGGACCCCACATATCTATGCTCTGACCCTTATCAATGAAGTCATGTTCAGCACCTGCTTTCCCTGCTACCTGCTCTGAGTCCAGTCTCTCATGGGAGCACCTATTGGAAAAGGTAGGTTGCCTGTGTGTGGGCTAGCTGTTGGTGTTTTTAGATTATGCTCACATATACTAATTTAGAGAGAAATGAAATCTTTACAGCATGACTCTTTCAATCCAAGAACAGTGTATTTTTGTTGATTCACTCTTACTTTATAGCCATCATTAGAGTCTAAAGTTTTTTCCTATAGATTATACACATTTGTTAGGTATAATACCAGGTGTTTAATCCTTTAATTACTACTGTAAATGAGATACTATCTTCATTTTATTTTCTAATTGGTTGCTTCATATAAAAAAGCCATTGATTTCTATATATTAATTCTTACTGGTGTTTTGGCTTGTAGTGTTTGTAGTTTTGGGGATATTCACCTTTGTTTTAAAATTGTATAACCATATCATCAAGAAATGAAGATTTTTTTGCTTCCTTATCTCAGTGCAATGCCTTCTAATTCTTTTATTTAGTTGTGTTGCCTAAGAGATCAATCACATTGCTTCGTGATAGCTGTGGCAGTGACTAGATTTGAGAGTGGGTGTATTGGCACAAAAATGCTGCCTAACAGTCCACTCCAAGTTCAATGTTTACAACAGTCATTTATTCCTGTCCATGTTTCTGCAGGTCAACTGATGGAGGCTGATCCAGGCTGGACTTCACTGGCTTGACTCCAAGTTGTAGGTTGGGTACATTCAGCTCTGCTCCATGAGTCTCTCCTCCTTGACCAGCCAGCAAGCTGTAGCATCTTCTTCTGTGGTGATGTCAAAAATGCAGGAATAGTGAGTAGAAACACATGACACTTCTTAAATCAGTACTCAATACTAGCACTCTTTCCACTCATCTTTCATCAACCAAAATGCATTACATGGCCGAGCTAAACATCAGTGGGGTGGGGAAAGCACTGTACTTTGGAGAGAAGCTGCAGAATTTTACAGTGAACAACATGACATAGGGAGGACCGGAGCCTTCATAGTGACGGATGTGCAACAGCAGCCTTCTTTTCTTGTTCTCTCTCTAGCAGAAAGGATTCTAGTTCTTGGTCGTTAGAAAGGATTGCAGGTTTTGGTTGAGCTTTAGATACATATCTCAATTCATATTCAAGAAGTTCCATATCTATTTGCTTTATTAAGAGTTTTAAATCAGGAATCAAAGTTGATTATTTTTCTGCCTTCTTAGTATACATGGGGATATACATAACTCTTTTAGTGATATTTTTATATTATAAATTATATTAATCAATTCCTTTACAGGGAACCATCTTGGCATCACTGGAATCAATTCCCCATGGTAGACATGTTATCTCTTTAAAACACACACTTATTCTTCCTAAATTTTCTTTAGGGTTTTTCATATATAATACCTAAAGACAGAACTTTGTCCTTTAAAAAAATTGTTTTCATCGCTACACTGGGTTCCTACTTATTTTAAAGTATTCCTCCTGTTCCCAATAGGGTTTTGGAATAAAAAGCATTACAGTTATCTATGCCTTAAAATTGTGATAGATTTCACCTGTGAAACTGTGGTGGCCACATGTTTTAATGGACAATGGTTCTTTGACAACATTCTCATTTCTTCCCTGGTGATTGAACTGTTCAGATTTACCACCTTTTCTGAGGTTAGGTTTCATCATTTATGTTTCCTAGAAAATCAGTCACTTGGTTCATGTACTCGTTTAATTTTCAAATGTTGAACTGAATTATCTGCTATAATTTTTAAAATTTCCTCTGTATGTGATTATTTCCCTATTCTCATTTCTAGTTCAGTGCAGTAATGCTGTTTTTACCTTGCTTAACTTAGGTGAGGTTTATCTATTTTGTTTCTTAAATTGTGGTTCTATCCTGTACAATTGTATCTCCATCAACATCCATCCTCTCCCCGTGGCCCCCATCTATTTGTCTTCCTTTCTAAGGGCTGATTCTATCACCTCCACTTTGGGTCTTGCTAGTTCCCTCCTTTTCTAGAACTTTTCTTCATGCAATATCTCCTGTGTCCTGATTTTTCAGCTTCTTCCTCTCTTTTGTGTCTTCCCTAATAGTTTACCAACTTTCACTAGTTTTTTTTTTATCTTGTATCTTTCTGACCAAAATTCCCTCTGACAGAGAAGTGGCATTTTTATTTTCAAAGGTTTTCTGGTAATGCTTTCTCAAAGTGCAGCCCTTAGAATTATTCCTCAATGACTACTCTTGTCACCCACTCTGTGACAGTTCAGCTCCTCTGAACTGAGGCCATCTCAGAGCCAAAGCATTGGGCACCTGTCTATACTTATCTCTCTTAACTCAGGTGGCTTTGGTCAGTGTTTGTCACTCTTTCTTTTCTGAAACTCTGCAACTCTGTTTCTCTGACACCTTTCTGGTACTGCCTCCTATTTTAGTAGCTATTTCACCTCAGTGTCTTCTGCAGTCATGTCTTTTTTTTCTGCTTACCCTAATGCACACCAATTCCAGGCAAGTTTCTTGGTGCCATCATCCACATACTTGGCTTAAATGGCAACATACGTGCTGAGGACACCCTGTGCTCTACCTACGGTGCAGACCTCTGTTGCTGCTTTCTAGACATGCCCTTTGGGTACCCAATAGGCAGATTCATCCTGGACTTTTTCATTCTCCCCTTGAAATTACCTACTCCATAGTCTCTCTGCTCCAAGAGTCCCTTCCGAGACATTTTAAGGCTTAGACCTGCCATCTCACTCCTCTGCTTAACTGCTTCAATGACGTTCTGTGACTCTTAGGGTCAAGGTTAACCATGTAGGCTTTTCTCCATTATCCTCATGTCCTGAATCTTGCCAGTCACTCAAGGGCAACCTCTTGGCCTGCTTATACTCACCTTTGCTCCAGTTGCCAAGTTGCTTGAGTTTCCTTATATATGTTATGATAGCTCAGGTATCTGGGGGTAGTATCTTGTTTCTACCTCATAGGATTGCTTTCTCACTTTTTCTTCTCTGCTTGTTGATAAAATGGTTTAAGATTTAACCCTTTTGGGAAATCATTCCTGACCTCTCACCTGAATTTGAAGTCTGTTGGGGGGAGCTTTCCATTCCAAATGTAGTTCACTTAAAAAGGTGGTCTCCCTTTATATTCCAGAAGGAAGTCATCTCAAGAGATAGCATGGGTCTCAGTCTCAGAAAGAAAGGAGAAAAAGCAAGGGTTTTAGAGTTCTCTGGATCTAGCAGTGTGACTCCAGGTTTCTCAGAACCCGCTACTCATTTGTAGGGAGAGGGAGGAGTGACCATTACTTATTTTTAGGTTAAATGAGATAATGTGAGTGACTTACACTCAGAAATTAAAATTTTTAAAATCCATCCTTTTCTTTCCCTCTCTTTGGTGTTTTTGCCCCACTAGGGCAAAATGTCTAAAAGTCTTTAGATGAAGCAATAGTCACATCAAATGTTTGAGATTACATTCTACGGGAACACACTGTGGAAATATAAAATGTAGCAATTGTTTAAGACAGTTTGAAAGTCTAAGAAACTTAAAACACACATCATGTGATCCAGTCAACCTACTTTTACTTCTAGATATATACCCAAAGATATATATATAAAGATTTATGCACAAATGTCTAGCCAAAAAACCAGATGTCCAAAAGGTGAATGGAAAACCAAAATGTGGTACATCCAAACAATGAAATACCACTCAGGTATGAGAAGGAAAGGAACATTGGGACACACAAAATCATGGCCAGATCTCTCTAGAGAATTATAGTAAATGAAAGAAACCGGGCCCCCAAAGTCCATACTGCACCCTCCACTTATGTCAGCTGTAGAGAATGTAGACCAATCTACAGGTAAAGTGCATCTGACTTGCTGGGAAGGGGTCTGGGGGGGGGGGTAAGAGTAGGAACAAGAGGACCTTTAATGTGATGTGTGTTTGCTATCTTGATTGTGGTGATGGTCTCATGGGTTAAGCGGATGCTAAAGTTTATCGTATCATACGCTTTAAATATGGCATAGAGTTTATTGCATGTCAATTAAACCTCAATAAAGCAGTTAAAGAAGAGTTCACTGATAAGACAAACTTGGCTGCCTGCCAATCCAATATTCTCATTTATTTTAGCTTAATGGAGCCCCAATTTTCTTTGGGGTAGCAGTGTAAATGGATCATAGTTGGTTTAAGCCACCATAATAATCTCATTACCCACTTTCTCTCCCTCTTTTACAGCTGTGAGAGTTTGTGTGACCTGAGCAAAGAGATCTCAGCTGAAATCTGGTGATGATTCTGGGATCCTTTCAAAAAAAGGTAATAAAAAAAAAAAGAGGGAACCAAAGTGGCTGGTATTTCCTCCCCACGTCTTTTTCTTTCTTTCTGCTTGGAATTAAAACATGGTATTTGGAGCTGTAGCAGTTATCTTGTCACCTTGAGGAAAATGCCAAGAGAATTATAAATATGCTGACTTTGATTTCATAGAGACTTTGAGTAGTCACTTTCTTCTGTTATATGTAAGGATACACAAGAAAATACTTCCTATTTAAATTAAATAGGATTAAATTACTGCAGATGGATTTTTCTGTTACTTGCAACTTCCCGATTATTTTAACTGGGTTGGTAATTCAGTCATCTATTGTAGATAACAAGTCACTTTATAATTTAGAACATCACATAATAATTTTATCATGCTAACAATTCTTTGGATCAGAGAATCTTCCAAAGGATAGTAGACATGTCTTGTTTCATTTCCATGTTTGGAGCTTGAATGAGAGATGGTTTTGGCATATTGACCAGAGAACAGGAACTAGAACCTCTGTGAGCTTTACTGGGCTATGATATCTAAGATGACCCTTTCGTTTATGTGTTCAGTACTTGCCCATGAACAGCTACAACTCTGGCATTTTTCTCGATTCTTGGGCCTCCTTGTTTGGCCAACTTGGGCTATCTCAAGGCAGACTATCTCAGGGTACTCAGATTTTTTTCATATTAGTTAACTTCCCTCCAAGTAAGTATACCAAGCTGGGCCATGGAAACTTCCAGTCTCCTAAAGATTTGGTCTAGACCTGGCATACATCCTCTTCTACTTAATTCTATTGGTCATAGAAGCCACAGATTGGATTCAATGGAGAGAAGAATCTCATATTCTTTTTTTAAAGAAATGACCTTCATGGGGAAAGAAGAAATTGAGTTGCCATCTTGAGACCTAGATTCAAGGTTCAGCTCTGACCTTGATGCCTGTGATCTATATACCCACTGTCCCCTTGAAATCTAAGGCAATGTCTAGACTCCTAATCTCAATACATAGAGCCTTTCATCTGGTCCTTGACCTTGGCCTGGTTGAAGTCCCTACAGATTTCTTAATACCTGACACTCTCCAGCCTCCAGACCTTGAGACTGCCTCTTTTCCTTCCTAAAACTCACAGACAAACTCCTATTTATCCTTAAGGAGTTAACTCTGCTAACCCTGCTCTTAGAAGCTTCCTGATAAGCCTGGTCTTGGTTGTGTCCTCTACTTGTGGGTTCTTATCCCAGATTGCTTAGCCTCCCCTGGCTTCTCAACATGTCTGATGGCTGGTCTGACTTACCCACCACAGTATGAGACCTTTGAAAACTGATACCTGGAATCTTCACATTTGTACCCTCAGTTCTCAGCACACAGTTCTCACACAACTATTTATGCTAGATAAAGAGTTGGCAGAGAGGCATTGTTTGTGGACAAAAAATACGGAGACTGTAGATGCACACAAACTATGCAACAAATGTTTCCAGGGATTGTCACGGGGATTTTCCCTGTTGGCATCCTCTCTGCTCCCAACCCTCCTGGGAATAACTAAAATTTGGGGCTATAATTCTTATACCAGAGTTACATTGAAATATTTAATGGCTATAGAACAACGTTTGCTCAGCACTTGGCTTGGGAGCTGTCAGCATCCCTCTTCATATGCTACCACATTTCCATGCTGCATTTGTCAGATGCAGCTCACACTCCTGGCTGATAAGTGGAGAACCACACTGGCTGCTGCTGCAGCTGCCTCTCCTGATGGATCCTTGGAGCTGCCATATCCTCCACCTTCCACTAAATCTAATACTTTAAAAAAAAAATACCTGTTTTGCACCCAGCTCTTTGCTGAGTAGTGAAAGGACAACAGAAAACCTGAGAGTGAAGCATATAGATTAAATGAAAAGGTCAATGTGCTGGAGGGCAGAAGGTGAGAATGGGAAGGAAGGAGACATGGCCACAGGAAGTAGTCAGGACAGGATCTGGTACTCCAGATGATCTAATACCGAGCTTTTGCTTACTTGCTGCATCTTTTCTGTTAGGTGGGCAAGCAGTCATTATTGATTGCTCAGTATCATGAATCTTCTTCCTTTCCCTCAAGCCACAGAAAGAAGTTTGGTCTTTATCTTAAGCAAAATGGAGAGATATGAAAAGATTGCAAGAAGATCCGATTTGGGTTTAGAAAGATACCCCTGGCTGTGAATGGTGAATGGCAGAGGAGGTGTGCTGGAGACATACTGGGGGTTGTTCTGGTCTTTGTGACCATAGATGTTCGCAATTGCAGCATGTTGGGGCTGCAGGGATGGGGAGAAGTGGATGAATTTAAAGAAATTCTGGGAGGTGGACTTCCTGCTCCTGATGGATAATCAGTGCAAATGGAAAAGGAGGCAGGAAGGTGGATGCTGGAAAGGCAAGCTCGGAGCTGACTCCTATGAGGTAATGTACACTTTGGTGAAAATGATGGGTGGGGTCAGTTCTGACGACTTCCACTGATGATTGTCTGTCTTGCTTTTTTTTTTTCCTCTTAAATTCACAGCTACCAAACTTATTGTGATTTTCTTCCATCCTCAAGGATATCTGGAGAGAACTTTCTCAAACGTGGGTTATGATTATTCTAACTTCCATCTCTTCAGCTCTGTGAAAGCCCAGGTCATTTGTGAGCACAGAGTCTCAGTTTCCTTTGCACTATGACTCACCACACACCATAATCACTGTGGGAGACAGGCTTAGACAGCATTTTTACTCTTAATCACCCCATTAGACTTCCCTGGGTTATCACACCCTAGAATATGTGGAGAGATACATAGAGAAAGTGCCATGAAATCACAGAGGACAGACTATTTGGACATGGGGAAGAGGAGGAGGGCTTTACTGAGGGTTTTGGCATATGCGTAGGAGTTGGACAAGATGAGAGGGGGAAGACGGGTATTCCAGGTGGTAGAAAAACAGGAGGAAGGCGTAGAGTGGGGACTGGAGAACCTGGACAGGGTGAAAAGGGAGTGATTGAAAAGGAAATAGGATGGCAGGCTACAGTGCTATGCTCCAGAGATCAAACTTTACTTGGTAGTACAGTGATGACAAATAGGTTCCTTTTTGTACGTCCTCTGATTGACAGTAGTTGCTGGAGGATATGCTAAGAAGGATTCTGAGGTGGAGTCAAGGGGTGCAAGTGACAAGATCAATAGTGATGCCTGCTGTGGCTGCAGGAGTGGCCTCAGCTAGCAGTCTGGGTGCTGGGCATTTGCCATCTCTGCTGTAAGAAATGAAGCACCACAGAAGGAAAGTGGAGGATGGAGGGTTAGAGAAGGTGTGTTGGAGGAGATCCGTTGGGAGTTCTGGGGAGTGTGGGAGGCCAGACTAAGGCCACACTGCCAACGATCTGGTACCGAGTCTCAAAATATCTGAGGAAAGAATGTACTACCAAGTGTCTGCAAGACGAAGGGTAGACCTTATTGTATCTGCTTCAGTAATGAGGGCATGCAGGAGGAATAAAGAATTTCAGTGCAAACACTGTCAGTCTCTCTCTTCCTTTAGCACAGCACCCAGGGTGAAAGGAGCCACACACGGTAATGACCCCACTGAGGGCCACTTTCTCCCTCCCCATGAAGTCAGTGCATAATTACCGGAAAGCATTTTTGACTGAATTTTAGATGAGCATTTTGACAAAATATAATATTGGAAACAATCTTTATCAAACATTCATGTGTCGTGTGAGAGATAAAGCCCAGAATCCATAATTCATATGGCGTGTGTATTACCAAGTGTGCATGAGAGGCTGAATTTCAATGAGGCAGCCTGAACAATATTTTCTGCCAGACGCGGGCTTTCATCATTTACATTATTCACTAGGTTTTCCAGAACAGTAAATCTTAAATATATATTTGTGTTGGGAAGAGCCCGTGTGCATGTCTGTGTACACACAGAGGGACGTGCACCCGTTTGGGCACGTTCCAGCTGGAGGGGCACGCGGTGACAGCAGGGAGGGTTGGCGCCATGATATGCAGGGTTCCTTCTGGAGGACAGCCCACGTCACCATGGACGCCACAGCTCGCTGCACAGGCATTAAATCCACCCACCCCGTTGTCTCCTTCTTCAAACCCATCCAGAATCTCACTTGAAACCCTAAAATAAAATCGGACCCAGAAAACGGGCATTGCCATAGAAGCCAATGAGCAGAGTTACTCTAGGTTAATCTGCTCCTCTGCTCAGAGAGCCATTATCTCTGAGTCTCCAAAGGTCAAGATGGGAAGGAAGTCATTCATAAAGATTCTTGAATTTTATCTCAGTCTGGTGTTTATATCCCTTCCAACAGTTTATATCCAGCTCCAAACAGTTGGTGGAATAGTATCCACTTGAGCATGGTAAAGGCATGGCACTCAGCACCTCTGGAGCACACCCTGATTTACTTCCTGATGGTCAAAAACAGCTCTGAGGTCTTTCCTTGACTCAAATGAAGTTTGTCTTCTTATAATGACCATACATTGTTGCTGGGCCAGCCCACAAGGTCTCAATGGACATGTCAGCTTCCCGGAGCCCTGGACATCAAAGCCTGGCTTCACATCCCTGGAATCTTCTTTCCAAGTCTGCGTTCCTATAGCTTTTCCAACTGACATCTATGGTGACTCCTCTCAGGACCAATGAACTTGTTCTCCTATAGCCAAACTGTCATCTGCTGATGACTCATAGATGAGTCCCTTCTTGGAATTGTCCTGGATGGCAGGGACTGGCTTAGCCAGGATTTCATCCCGGAAGCTACACATCTGAAAAGTCATCCTAAGCTCCATAACCCCCATGGGGTGGACTGAGGACGTGCAGCGTGTGTGCTGAGTTCAATCTTCCTCTCTGCCCTACTCTGAGTTTATTGGTTCCCACAGGAGTTGATTCAGGGATACTGCCCAATCAGTTTCCTGCCTCCAAATCTTCATGACACAGTCTCAGGGAACCTAACTGAAGGCCACTGGAACTAGGAGTGGGCTCAGGATGCCAACTTCAAGTGGCATTGTTGACATCTCCTTCCAATCTGTCATCATGACGAATGTACCTAGTGATGCATGCAGGACAGAGAACCTCTGACCCATGGTGAACAAAGGTGCTATTGTTATGACTTTTTCCTGCTGGAGAAAATGTGTTGGGATCCTGGTGCAAGAGCATACAAAACAGGCTGCATGTATCAGGGGGTTGAAAGGATTGAGGAAATTAGTAATTATAAAGACAATGGAATTGTGTGGTTTGTTCTGAGTGTGATCAATTGATTAAGGGGAAAAAGCAATAGGAGACTGTAGGTGATTAACAATTGAAGGTAAAATGTAAAAAATTTCCTTGTTTATGTATAGTCTTACTTTTCTCACAATTGGAGAAGAGAAAACTGAGGTTCAGGAACCAAACTTAATTGTAAGGGCGGAACTGGGAGAAGACTACATAAGCATTCTCACCTGGGTGAGTCAGCTTTTCCAAGGTCATAGCCTCGTTTGTGAAATTTGGGATGAGATTACCGTTGTCAATGGACTTGAGAACACTGAATCCTCAGATTCTCCAACTGTTGGTCTCCCTGGGTGACCTGTCCCCATCAGTGAAACCTAGCCCTCTCTCTTGAAGATGAAGAGAGGTGTCTGCCTTCGAAGACAACATTGGTTCACGTGGGATCAATCTCACCCTCCCCTTCTATGTGCTGAACCAATAACTGGGGTCAAGCAATAGCACAAGCCAGCAGGGAAAATGGGGGGCCTGTGTAAGGAGGAAAGGAAGTTGGTGCTGAAGGAGGTGGAGGAATCAGTGCATGTTCTGGCAAAGTCCAGGAGTGTTGGTTAACAAAATGAGAGTGTTGAGTTAAGAGATGGAGTGTGAGGCTGCATGAATGAACTTATTCATGTGGCAGTCTCTCCCCCAGTATATGATTCCACACTGTGACAAGGACCCTGGGAGAGGATGCTAGCATGCTGCTTGATGAATCTCAGAAGTTTGGAAGAGGATAAGGTCCATCCTGCATGAAGTAGAAATGCCAGCATTACCATGGCAGATGGCAGAGAATGAATCAAAGACTCAGAGGAGTGAATATGCTTGGGGGAATTTTCCATGTAAGGCTGGAAAACCTACCAGCTGACTATGTTCCTCTGAAGTACTCAAAGGACCCACCACTTGCCAAAATCCTGAGAGATGACAGGTGAAGAGGTCCCCACATCAGGGAGACACTCAATGGGGCAGGTCCTTATAGACATGGCTCTCTGTTATTAGGATACTAGGATAGATTGGGGGTCAGAGCATCTTCTCTGTGAAGCAAAATGGCAAAGTGATGGCAATGAACCATATGGGCAGTGGTGGAAAGATGGCCCTGACCTGCAGACTTATGAGTGTGGATGAAAAATGCGATGTCCCTAGGTCAGGATGACCAGCCATAGTGGTTAAGTTAAAACTGAGAGGGTGTCTGGACTGAGAGGGCACAGGACTTATAATTCTTAAACCAAGAATATCCTACTCAAACTGGGGGGGGGAGAGGGTTGTCTTACTTAAGGGGTAGTTAATAAGGTTGGTGTTCAGCCTGAAAAATCAAAAGAAATCAAAGATGGATGTGCAAGTTTGAACAAAACAAACGAAAAGCAATATGATCCAGAATTCCTATTCCTGTTTCTGGATTTGAGTCAATTGATTTTAAGGTCTAGAACCCACTAACTGAAGGATAGCTGCCCATTAAAGAATTACCCAAATCACCAAGGAAATTAGGTTCAGTGAAGACCACTCCAGGGCTGCAGGGCTTGTATACTGAGGAATAGCATATGCTTAGAGTTGACATTGATATACAGGGACCCAAAGTCATAAAGGCCACAATTAGCATGTGTGCATATGGAATAAGGTTATAAATTTACTCCAGGCACAGATGGGACTCATGAGGGTACCCAGCATCCACTGGTCAACTCTAGGGACATTTCTCCCAGTCCCTGAATGCATGAGTTAATGAATATACCCTGTAGTTGGCAGAAACTCTACATAGGTATCTTTGCAAGCAAAGCTAAGTAGAAGCCTCTAAAGCTCTTCCTACCCCCACTCTCAATTAAGATAAAGTGAAAAGCAATTTTGTATTCAGGTGAGAAATGAAAGAGATTAGAGTCACCTATAAAGTGTGGAAGAATTCAAAATGGCGCTTGTATTATTTTGCTATTTCATTTCCAGCTATAGTCGATATAAATGAGCTGGACCTTGTAGGATGAAAAATTAACAGAGTTTGACCAAGTGGTAGCTCCCCTGCAGCTCCTGTGATTTTTACCAGAACATTTAACAGCTTCAGGTACAGGGTGTGTGCTCCTGATATCTATGAGGAAGAAGACCAGAGCAGTTCCTGGGCTAATGAGAAGTGAAAAACCACACACATATAAGTTCTTTCTCTAGGGTTAGTTGGTGCGCCTGTCCTCTATCATAATATACTCCCAAGGTCTAGAACTGTCTAGACAGTTTGTAAAACCTTGCATTGGTCTGTTGGCTTGATGACATCATGTCAATAAAACTAGATGAGCAAGAAGTGGCAAGTATGTTGAAGGCCTTGGTAAAACACATGCTCCAGGGAGAGGGAGATAAACCTTCAAAGATTTAAGGACTGGCTCATCAATAATACTTTTAAGGGTGGGTGTTCTTGGGGCATGCCAGGACATCCCTTCAAAGGACAAGTTTTTGCATCTCAAACTTTCCATCACTGAGAAGGAAGCACAATACCAGTGGGTCCCTTTGGGTCCCTTTGGGTTCTGCCACACTTGGGTAGCTGCTCTAAACCAGTTGCTGAGTAACTGGAAACAGCCCTCCCTGCAATAAGTTTGGATTATTGTACAAGTAGACCTATTGTGTGAGCCACTGGGAAGACTTTGTGGTAGAAAAAGAAACTCACATTTTGGTAAAGTCCAAAAGGAAAATTACAATGTAAGCCCCTAGGTTTCTGGAATAAGGAAGTGCCATCTTCAGAGAAGAATTATATTCTGTTCAAAAAGTAATTCTTTTCATGCTACTGGTATTGACATAGATGGAGCCCCTCATAATGAGACATCAAGTGAGCTTGAAGCCAAAACCAATACGAACTGGGTTCATACAGAGCCACCGTGTATTGAGTTTGGGGGATACCAGCAGCACACTGGAGATGGATGCTTGGGATGAAGTACGAGTGGAACCAGGTGACAGTAGTAGGCTCCCCAAGGAGGAGACCATACTTCCGTATCATCCAGCACTGTTGCTCAACACCTAGTGTACCTTCATGGTGTGGTCCTTTAGGGCTGATGGATACTGATGACTACTGGTGGTAGTATCAAAACAAGCTCTGTTCATGGATGGTGTTGACTTAGTATATGGATAAGCTGGAAAGGAATGATTTCCATACACTGCTTGGGGCTGGGGTTTCGTGAAAACCATCAGAGAGGAGAAATCTTGCCAGAGGTAGAATCCCTGACAGTGCCCCTGGTCATCAATTTTGCATATAAGGACAAATGTCATGGGTTTAAATATATATGGAGTCCAAGCGTTGTTTTGGAAGGATGAAAATTAGAAATGACAATAAGATCTAGGAAAGAGACATGTGGATGAAATTATGGGAGAGATCATGGAGTGTGAAGACCTTTGTATCACATGTTACCACTCATTAGAGACCATCTAATTGTCTAATCTGCCAATTAGACAGAATGACTCAGTTGATGACTGGCAGCAGGGTTTTGAGATCCTTGGTATCTATTTCTGTCATACTTTAGGATATTATAGAACTTTTGACAAATAAAAGTAGAACTCCAATTTTTCAGGAACAAACAAAATATTCTCACCTCCCTTATTGTAGATCCTATACATTTATTAAGATGATCAAAGTTGGCAAAAATTCTTGGCAAACTTGCCACAATGTTGACTTTCCTAAGCATACTCTTGGTTAAAGCTCCACATCTCTTCTAAGTCTTGCTGTTATTAAATCTCCTATCAAGCATGAGTATTTAGTTTTAGGGGGGATCAAGCACAGAACTTAGAGTCTTTAGTTCAGTTCCATCTGGTTGGCTACCACTTATCATTCCTACCTGGTGAAAGATTTTTGGATCAGACTTTCATTTGATTCATTTGTCTTTCCTTTCAAATTCATGTCAGAATCAAATTTGATAAGCTTGCCTTCCATGTCCTTATTCAAGCAGTTAATGAAAAATGCTCATCAGACTGCTCCAGGCTGTCCTGGGGCTTAGCCATCTTCTTCCTGCAATGGGACCGAGAGCTCAACCATGTCAGGAGATAGCACATCTCTTCTCTGCTGTGGGTCTTTTGGGGAGCTTATCAATATTATTGCCAGCACTTAGAGGTCCTTTGCTCTATGCCACCATTCTAAACACCCATTTTCTCCCCGAGTCCTCACAGCAGTCCTGAGGGAGCTGCTAGTATTAACCTGCTCAAAGGGTTAGGTAACAGGCCCAAGGGCACACAGCAGTTAAGTGGCAGCGCTTGAATTCATACCTGGCTGGGTTAACTCCAGAGCAAGCTGCTACCTACTCGGTCACATACCTCTGGCAGAAACCATTCTCCAAACTGACTGCTGCTCACTGAAGTATGTGGAAGGACAGGTAACCTGGGTTAGGTCAGGGGAAGTGAGAGAGATACGGAGACTTGGAGAGAGACCTATCATCTTTCTCTCCAGTGAGAAGTTAAGCCTCCTGAGGGCAAGACAGTGGACGGAGGAGTGGAACCACTTGATCCTATCTCCTCTGGATAATAATAACACTTGCAGGGTGTTCACTGTGATCTGGACACGGTGCACAGCTGTCCCTCTGTACTGACTCAATTATTTCCCCAGCACGTTTATGAAATGTCTGTGGCCTTGAGAGGTTAAGTAACTTGCCATAAATCACACAACTAGTAGAAGAATGAAGACTTATTGGGAAACCACCAATTTCTTCTTAAAAGAATGCTGGCCTCTTTGCCTAAGGTTACAGATGAGCCAATTGAGGCCCAGAGAAGGAACAGTAACATTGCAATTCACACTGTAAGTTGGTAAAGAGTCTTCATAGCAATTCCATAAGCTCTGCAGACTATATGGCTATTTGCTCCCTTCATTCTGTTACAATATAAATGTATAAGGGTAGGTGTTATTGGTTATTTATTTCCTGGTTTACTGTTGTGCTCCAAAGTCCACTAATAGTGCTTGGCACAAAGTAGATGCTCAATACACTATTTGCCCACCAAAAATAGATTTATGATCTCTAAGTTACTGGCCAAGGATCTAACAGCCTTGTAACAAATGTAACTTATTATGTAGCCCTCTGACAGAGCTCGGCTAGCTCAGTCCGTAGAGCATGAGACTCTTATGTAGCCCTCTGACAACCTGATTCCCTGGGTCTCATCACTGGAGTGTTAATACTTTCAAATGACTGGTCCTTTACAGGACGTCCTCCCTTTCTGGTCCCAGCAACTTTCAGATTCTCTTTGCTGAAACTCTTTGCTTAGGTAGGATCGCAAGGGGAAAACCAGTGCTGCTCTCTGAGCAGCTCCTGGTTGCCTCCCTGTCTGCTCTGCCGCCCACACAGCACCTGGCCCTGGGCTGTGCACCAGATAACTGACTGCTAAGGGATCTTGCAGCTTCATGCCAGAAACAGCTGGCATTTTTGCTGGGCAGGTTGTGTTGTTGTTGAGATCTATTTCTTTTTTCCTATTTTTTTTTTCACACAGTTTAGGAGCACATGATTCTCTTAAACAACACTAAGAATCTGTCTCGACAAGTCCCTCTGTGAGTTACTGGTAAATATTGTAAGAAACCCACCAAGGTTCTAATGATGCCTGGTCATCCAGCCTGCAGGGAGTGAGAAGTGGGGGCTGGTTCCTTCAGAGACCTCTCTAGAAAGCAATGCCTGGGAAGGGACAGTCCTGACCTTCATAGGGCCAGGAATCAGACTGAGTATCTAAAATGGTAAGAAGTATTTTTTAAATTACTAGTCAATAAAAATTTACTGGGCGTGAAGGCATTTTGAAAAGCTAAACTTCAACCTGTACTCTGCCTCTGGACTCAGAGGTGTCGGCCATGTGGTCATTTAAGAGACTTTTTCAGCATTTGGCTTCATGGCACAGTGGCAGCCGTGGTCCTGATGGTTCCCACCCTGGGAGCTGTGATTACCAACTCTGATCTTCCTGCTTAATCAAGAGCATGAGAATTTGAGAGGATCACAAAAATTTTCCCTGTGGTCGAAGCAGCCAGGGCACTAGCTTCTGACCCTGGCTGACATGTGCCTGCCTATTGCTTTCTGTGCCAGAGGCCATTTCTCCATAGCGTCCCACGAGGATGGTCCTAGTGTTTCGCAAATGGTCCCTCTTGGGACCTTTAATGACTTTTTAAAGGTACTTGCATTTGTCTTGTGGAGTGTTGGAGCTGGGAGGCCATCGAGAGATCATCTCATCTTTCACTTCCTCTCAGAGAAGAGGAAATGGACATGCAGAGGGGTTCAGAGCTAGTCCGAGATCACACAGCAGAAAGTGGTAGAGCCAGAGCCAGGCAGTGGGGCTTCCAGTTCTTGCTCTCAACCACTGCCTTGCTCTGCCTTTCTTATACAAGCCCAGAGAAGAAACCTGTCCAAGTCATTCGGCAGGTAGGATCCTATCTGTTTTGCGAGGGCTGCTGTAACAAAAAACTACAGACTGGGTGGCTTAAGCAGCAGCAGTCTATCTCCTGACCATTCTGGATCTCAGCCTTGCAGTCTGAGATCAAAATGTGGGCAGGCTTGGATCCCACTGAATGCTATGGAGGGGAATCTTTCTATGTTTCTCTGCTCTCTCTTGGGGGTTCCCTGGCAACTCCCAGGGTGTCGGCTGGTAGACACATCATCCCTATCTCTACCTCCATCTTCACATAGAGCTCTTTCTGCGTGCATGTGTATATCCAAATTTCCCCTCTAGAAAAGTGCATCTGTCATATTGGATTAGAATCCACACCCTCCTCCAGTATGATGTCATCTTAACTCTTTCTAAAAACATTGGGATTTGCAGGTATTGGGTGGGGTTGGGGTGGTGAGACTTCAACACAGAAATTTGGGAGGAAACACTTCAACCAATATCAAAGTTCATTCTTCCAATGCTTAGATTATCATGCTGTTATCCAGAACAGATTTTAATTTAACAAATCATAATAAAATTGAATAAAAGATGGATTCTCAGTAGCCTGGAAGGAAACTTCCTGGCTATAAATAACTGGATAATGTGCTGGCTGCTTTGACTCAGAACTACTTCCCTGTAAATTGGTTCTGCCCTGGTCCTTGGGTGTCATTGGCACCACCAGTTGTCTGCAATGGTCTGAAGGAGGTGGAAAACAGAAGAATCTGGAAAGAAAAGAGGAAGCATTTATGCCCAAAGTCCAGCATCTCACAAACTATTTATTTGAGGGTGTGTTTGCATTGTCCATCCCTGTGTGAGGTCTCCATGAAGGCAGAACCGGAAATACTCGGTTGACATCAGTACTAACTGCAGTGAGGCTGACAGACCAGGTCCCCTGCGCAGTGGTGGCTGGGGCTGATGCACTATCTTAGCCACGTGGCAGTAGCAATGCCTTCTGAACTTATTTCAAACCTGTTTTTCACAACTGAAATGTAAGTCCTTTTGGGTCAGAGATCCCCTGCCTCACTGTCCATGCCAGAACACATCCTGAATGAAAGCCACTGAACACTGGGGTTAATATCTGAGGGACCCACAGTTTAGCTTCTTCCCTTAGACTGAAATTCCAGTCTTCAGGCAGCCTCTGTTCCATAGAATTGCTTTGGAAGTATAATGCTGCACCATGGCCTCTCACCCTCAATCTTCTGTTCCCCCACTTCACCCTCCCACCCATTTTTCCTTGTGTAATTAAAGAGAAAATGTTCTGCATTCATTTACTTTATACTTTATCAAATAACGGAGAGATGAATTAAGAGGTCCATATTTCTATTTCAAGGTTCATGTGCTTTCACAAACTGTGTAAGTTGTGCTCTTAAAACCTGCCACATCAGCAGGTTGTCTTTGCTCAAAACATGGCCATTTCTCCCCCTTTCTCCTCTTGTGCTCCAGTGCGATTTCTAAATAGATGTGATGGTTAGAAATTCAGTATAGATAATTGCGAACTAATATTCAGAATCATCAGGATTCTCCAATCTCTCCTGCCCTCCCTCTCTCTCCCATATTGCTCAAGAAGTCTCCTGGAAGCAGGGGTACCAGGCTTTTGGATCAACTAATTTTCTTGCAAAAAAAAACAAACAAACAGAAAACAAACAAAAAAACACATCAAATCAGTACTTTCTGTGTACAGAGGACCAGAATAGATGCCTCTGAGGAAACGAAATATTCATTTCTTGAATTTCTTTAGTACTTTCTCGTCAACAAAATACTTCTCTGCTCTTAAATACATTGAATTTATACAAACCCCCTCAATATGTATATTATTATTATTAGTTTTTCCACTCTACATTGAAAAAAGCTGAAATAGAGAGAGATTAAATAACAGGGGTTCCTTACTTATGGTAGATCAAGGACCCCCCTTGGTATATTTATGAGGCCTATAGTCCAGTCTCAGGGTAGTAGTTTTTTTAAATGTAGAAAACAAAATGAAGGAACTCAAAAGAATAGGCAATGATACCGAAACGCAGTTTTCAAAATACCAAGAAAGCCTAATATAATAATTTATATATTTCTTTATTAAGGTATTAAATAGCAAGATTCTAATAATAACTATAGTAAATTAGAGAAATTACACATCAGGGACTAGTGAACTAAGATCTGGATCACCACTTGTGTTTGTAAATAAAGTTTATTGGAATGTACCATTTTCTTACTGTTCATTTTCTTATTGTTCATGTCTTTTTCAGAGCTGTAGCAGAGGAGTTGATTAATTGCGACAGAGAATTAATGACTCATGATGACTAAAATATTTACCATCTAGACCTTAATAGAAAAGTTTGCTGACCCCTGTTGTGTTCATTATTTTAAAATATCTACAACAACTTTAATGGAATGAGAAAATACAGATGATTTCCACTTGTGAAAGGAATCTCAGATATTACAAACATTGCTGGAAATTATTGCCTCCTTTAATAATTGACACATGTCATTTTTTCCCATTCAAACTCATGGTGCCATAGAATCCTATCCATAATGTTTGTGGGGCTAGAATTAAAACTCAAGAAGGTTTGACATTGTTTTTGTCCTATAATGTCTTGAAGTCTGGTACTTGAGGATCTCACTACCTAGTAGAACACACACACACACACACACACACAGACACCCACAGACAGACAGACATACACACACACAAATGAACACACACACCTCTAGGCTAGCGGTCCCTGCCATGGATCTTTGGGAAAACAGCCATGCTCAATCCCTTAACCTTTTGGAGCCATTCATAAATTCAGGGTCACCAGATGTGATTTCACGGGTTGACAGCTGACCAACATGGTGAAGTGAGCTGTAGTTTAGCTACCAAACTTGCTATGTGGGGGTGAGTGACAGTCCATTCTAAAGTTCACATGAAGGTTCTCTGTGAGCAAAGGACAGCCCGAGACCAGCTTCCATTACCACTGTGGATAGGTCTATGATTGAGCGCAGACCCAAAGTGTTATTGATGCATGGTCAGTTTATTCAGAAACGAACACAAGTTCATTGATGGACTGACTTTCGGATAGATAGTAATAAAAAGGGAAGGTCATCATTATATTGAGGGATTTTAATGACCTCACTGCAAACTTCTCATTTACTCATCCATGCACTCACATCATCCTCCCTCCCTCTTACCTTATAAACATTCATTATTAAAGTACTCCTTGCCAGTTTCTTAGGTACTTCTGGGATGTATGTGATCCAGAAGGAATTCAGTTTATCCTCTAATTTTCTAGCTATGTTACCTTGAGTGGCTTCCACTCGTTAATCTTCATTAACCTGTCTATGAAATGGGCATCACAAATATACCTGTCACTTACCCAAGGAGATAATAGGGTGTAAGAGTGATGGGGTAAAAAAAAAAATGTTTCAGAAATTTTAAAGAAGTGGAGCTCTCTGTTCAGGTTGGTTAGGGTGAGTCACTAGAGTCACAAAAAATTGGCAAGATTATTTGAAGAGGCCAGTGGTTAACTGAACACAGTGAAAGACACTAAAATGGCACCTTGTTTTGTGAGGGGTGGGAGGCTGAGAAGGAACTGTGTAATCTGGCTGTTTCCCTGAGGAGCTGTGACACTAAGCACACTCCCTGATGAGATTTTAGAGCCATCCAGGAGGCATTGTTATGAGAATGTGTTTATTATTATCATCCTCATCAACATTATTATCATTATTAATAATATGATATTTGGAGCATTTATGCACATTAATTTTAAACAAGCATGTGCAGTGGCAAGATTTGATGCTGCTACCAATAAACAGCCATAACGTGAATCTTTAATTTACATAAAATCATTTATGCTAATTTAATTAGTCCTTTGTTTACAACTGAGGCTCACTTACCACTGGGCTGTGAGATGTGTTCAACTGCAGCTCTGCAGAACCGGAAGCCAGGCGCACGTGTGTATTCTGCAGACACTCCTCCTACAGAGAGGGAAAAGGTACCCACTCTTTGGTATGAGGATACATTAAGATTCGAAAGATTCCTATTTACAGCATGCCTCCTGTGCTGAGTGCTGTGCTCTCTGATATCCTGACAACCATCTTATGAAGACCAGAGAGGTCTAATGCCTGAACCAAAATCACAAAGCTGCCAAGTGGAGAGGTAGGTATTAAACCCAGTTGCATTTGTTTGTAATTCTCAGTCTCTTTCTACACCTTTACTACAGCACTTAAGAAGAACTAACATAACTTAGTGCATGGTATGAACTTACTAAATACTGGTTGAATAAATGAATGAATAACTTGGCTCCAGTTAAAAGTGCTTTAAGGACATTTTCTCCCTGACATGGTATAAGAACCCAGAGAGATGGTCTGGCTGGCTTCATTTTGCAGAGGAGGCTGAGGAGGTGGGGTAATGAAGAGGGCATTGCACTGTGAACTCAGAGTTCTCTACCCTCCTCCTGCTTTTGTCGCTGATTTATGCTCTGACCTTGGCCTGACCTTGACCCTCGTCAAAGTGCTCCCCTCAACCCAGCATCTCTATTTCTCTGCTTGTGAGATAGGAAGAATCCCTTGTTTTTCTATGTCTGGCAGAAATTAAAAACAAAAAAACAAGCAAAAAACCCCCTAAGAGTGTGGAGAGTAGTGTGCAGGGTGCCTGGGAATTATAAGGTGGTATTTGTCAGACTTGCCTTGGGAAACCTTGAAAAATTGAATGGAAACCACTGGGCTCATTCATCTCCTTTTAACAGCCCCATGTCATCCAGCCTAGTCTTTTCCATTCCTGCTCTGTCCAATCCTGACAACATAATTTAGTTCCAGGGAACTTGAATAGAACACAGTGGACTGATATTTCCACATGCTCTGGCCTTGATTAATACCATCAGGGCAGCTACTGGGGAGGATGAGGAGGCAGACAGGATGATAGGCTGCAGCACCCCCGCCTCCTGTGCTTGGTGCCTCTTTCCTGCTTGGGGGCTCACCGCTTCACAGTCCCTGAAGGTCTGCATGCCCTCTCCCTCCTCCTGCCCACATTCCACTCTGAGTCCCTTACAGGGTGTATTTGTTCTTCCCACTGTCCAGTCATTCATTCTGCTAATAGATTGAAGATTGGGCCAGACAATGAAGATTCAGAGTTAGGTAAGGAGCAGGCCCTGTCCTCAAGAATTCAATCACAGTAAAATGAAGACCAGTGAACACGCAGAGATACAAGTAAAAATGGGTCAAGGAATAGAGCAAGTGCTAGGACAGGGGTGAGGGCAGCCTGGGGTAGGGAGAAGGGGTCCCAGTCTGCCTGGAGAGGATGAGGAGGAGGATTTACAAAGGATACACTGTCAAATGGAGAGCGGTAGAGTGAATGGAATGTCCCTCGACAGAGTATACAGAGAGGATAGGAAGAGATTTCTGGTAATGGTCACTGTAGGTCAACTCATGGGGTCCTGATTGCATGGGCTTGGCAAGTGATCTGGGTGGCCTTAGTGATGACGTGGGAGTAGGCTCTAGAATGGTATCTGGAAAGGGAGCAAGGACCCTCTGTGAGGTAGATATTGATGGGTTTACATCTGTCCATTTTCTGGTAATAATTTGGGAATGCACCCAAATTGGCACAAGGGTATGAGAACTAGGATGCTGGGTTGGTGAGAAGGGAACTGGAAAGCAGATAATGGGAACTCCATTCATGTCCTTAACTCAGGGAGAGAATGAGGCATATCTCAAATATCAGCCTGATGGAAGGAGCAGGCAGAGGAGAGTAAGCTCAGGGAGTGGGAAAGGCCAAAAGCAGCAATGGCACTCTTCTGAACCTAGTATATGCTTCTCTTTTTTTGGATTCTTTTTAAACCCTGCACCCACCTAGAACTACTTAGAAACTGCTAACTACATGCCAGCCTCCCTCTTGATATTCTGCACAAGAGTACTCTTATACTTAACCCATCAGAGAGCAAGCAGAGTGCCTGTCGAAGCATCCCTGTCCCTGCCTAACAACACTTGCATCGATGACTTCTTTCCATGGATATCAAGATTTATTGTTCTTCAAAATCAAATATTGACCTTGGCTTTTTGTCCATCAATATATGACCTTTCTAGTCAATGAACCTAGATATTTTAGTCAATGCTTACTTATTATTTCTGCTGCCCTGAAATGGAAATCTCAGACCCCAAAGCAAGGATTAGACCACAGTGATGATCTGTTTATAACCCCTTGCACTTGGCATTTTGACTGGAGTTCGTGAACAATCTGTGTGGTTTCCAGGGAGCCTTACTCTATCTTCTACCTCCTCCCTCTACCTCCAATGCTTTCTCTCTGTGTCTCTATGACCTCAGAACTCACTCATGGTGAAATTGCCCTCCTGTGGAACAATCTCACTTCCTCACTGAGAAACACTTTAGTATTCTCATTCCAATGGCCTGGGGATAATCTCAGGGCCCTGGGAAGTAGAACCACTCTCTTCATCTGTCTAATGCAAAGAGGATGTAAGTATCTTTAAGGAGCTAATTACAGAACCAGACTCTTTCAGTGGATTGCCCATTTCTGAAGTCCTACTGCACCAAAGACCTCTAAGAGGTAGGAGGAGGTAGAATAAGGGGTAAGCTTCAGACATTCTGGATGTGAATTATTAATCTTCCATGACTAACCATCTAGATTTGCTGAAGTGTTTCTGCTCATTCTCTCTAAGCCTCAGTTTCCTTATATGTAACAAGGGTTGTCACAAAGAGTCAGAAAAATAATCCTACTATGGCAGTTATTCCATGTGCAGCAGAGAGTTAGTTCACGGGACTGATAGGTCTGCTACTCAGTCACATCTGCTTCTCTCTTCCAGCCACACGGAAGACAGCACTTCCTTCACATTCCTTGAATTCAATTGAACCAAGCACCAGATTCAGGTCAATGACATTTGAACAGAAGTCACAGGTATCTCTTCTGAGCTGGGGGCATGACCAGTTAGTGTTCCATTCTCCAGTCTCTCTTTCCTGCCATAACCACAGTGTTGCAGGTGATGGAGTTTTGGGAGATGGAGGGGGGTTTAGCTGTGTGGTTGAATCACTGCATGTGGTATACCATCCTGAACATCATGTGAAAAAGAAGAATATATTTGTTGTGGTAAAGCACTGAGGTTCGGGAGCTCCTTATTGCTGCTGCACAGCTCATGCTCTCCTGACTGCTGTGGGGCACCATAAAAACTAGCAAGAGCTTTTGGTAGAATTCTTACAATTAAAGACAAGTAGATTGGCAGTTGTTTCACCATGACCATCAGGAGCTCTTATTCAGCCCAAGTTGACTGTGGATTCTAACCTGATCTTTCTGTATGATGATTTCAAGCCTGCCTTCCACTTTGCCCTTGTCTTTGCAGCTCTTTTCACAGCCAAGACTAGATATTTATACTCCATTAAATAACCGTTTTCTTGAGGAGCAAATCAATTTGTCTGGTACAGGTAAGGTAGAGAGAGAACATGGAGCCTGGTGCCAAGTGTCCTGGTTCATACGTCAGCTTGCCTCTCTGCCCCCTCGCTCCCATCTTTTCCTCAGCCCTATTCAAGCCAGGAAGGAAGCTGGCTGTGGCTCATGGCTCCTGGGTACCCTGGACTGTCTCCTCCTTGCCTGAGATTCTCCTCAAGGGCACAGATCTATCTGGATCCGCCAAGCTAAAGTATATCACAGTTAAAGTATATCCCACCAATGGGAACTGACTTAAGAATAGTGTCAAAGGTCAAGGTCATGACTTCCTCAGCCAGGGAGACTGTCTTTCAACACTGCCTGCTGGGAAGCCCAGGGCTTGTCTGAGGCAGACTGGCAGACACGGTGGTCTAGGACCCACTCAGGGTTGCCCCGTCTCATATGGAAAACCTCTGCTCTGTGCCAAAATTCTCTTCATACAAATGGAATCACTGAAGCCCAGGAAGCACAGTGGTGGCCTGGTCACTCACAGTGTCCAGATACCATGCAGCACTATTGCGCTTCCACCCCGAGCTGTGTAACCCATTTTGTGCACTTTCGTATCTCTGAGGTCAAGGGGTGACACTCATGTATCGGCACTGAACACAGTGTCACAGATAGGGTGTAGTGACTTAGGAACACAAGAGGTCACATTGCCCTGCCATGGACCCTGGGTCTACCATTTGTTAACTCTGTGTCCCACTTAGATGATAAGGTAGCAACCTCTTTGAACTTCAGTTTCTCATCAGTTCAACGGGGATAATGATATAATCCACATGTAGTCCTACTGTGGGCATCTGATCAGATGATACAGGGAAGTATATTGTCAAGCCTTTGTGATGCCACCCACCCCCTCCATGTTCTCTCAAAGCCAATGAGCTCATCTGGATTCTGTGCAGAGTAGCTGTCAAATCAATCATCTTTATTTACTTGCAGAAAGCTAGCAACAGGAGAGGAAAGGTTCCTAAAATGCAGAAACCAGATTAGATTTTGCGATTCCTCTCTTTACCTGGCAAGTTGTGCTCCACTTCTAGGCATCATTGGAATGTTAACCTCCTCTGAGAAGCCCTCCCTGACTCTCTCAGATAGTTATAGGAACAACCTCCCAGTTCTCCATGCCATGTGTTCTGCCAGTGTAGAACCAATCATTTCTGCAGATAAATAGATGACTGGGAATTATCTTTTGTCTGTCCAATTTCTGTCTTTCTTTATGAAGGAAAAGGACCAAGCTACTTTGTCTCACCAGTACCTTGACATCTACTAGGATCTAAATAAATACTCATTGAAGGAATGGATAAATGAATGTGTGGTTCTTACAGAGCAATGTTTCTCAAAGTATGGCCTGCTGCACCTCTGCAGCAGCACCCCTTAAGGTACTGAGTATATTCAGGCTATCAGATCTCCTCCAGGCAATACTCCCTTGCCACAGGAATGCCTGCCATGAGCCTCGCAGTCCTCCCTTGTGCCTTGTGCATTGCTTAGATTCCTGCCATATTCCAGGCTTGGGGCTGAGGAAGTCATATGGATGCTCATATAACATGTCTATGTGTGCTTGATTTGCAGAATACTTGAGCCTGGAAGGGCTCTTACAGCCACTTTGGGGTGAAAATATTCATGACTGCAAAGAGAGAGAGAGGGTCAATAGTTGCTCCTTGTCACTAAGTGACCAGAAAATCACAGCTTGAATGCAATTCAGAGTCTCTCTAAACTCACTCTATTTCCCTCTCATTGTCACACTTCCATAGATAAAAACTTTAGGGAACACCAGAACTTCTGAGGAATTTTTTGATGCAGATTCTTAGGCATTATCTTTACTACTACATTTTATCACTTTTACTACTTCTATTTTATCAATTAGGGTGCTCGAGGTCCTAAGCTTACGTTTTGAGGGGGTGGGAAGGGAGAGACAGATAATGCAAAGCAATTCAAGTTATGCAAGAGCATGTGTGTGCCATTATGCTGGCCCAGCTTCCTGTGATTTTTGTCAAAGAAATACCTTGCTGGTCACTGGAGCAATTCACTTGCCAGGCTGTCTGCCTCATACAGGGACCAAACCCTGGGGCCCTGGAATAAGGCTATAGTTCTTGGCCTATAGTTTTCAAGTACATCGTCAGCCTGCAGAAGCAGTAGGGAGGCGTAGATCAGGTGTAGAGTCCCTGAGGAAGAGACAAATGGCGAACTGGCACAAGCAGGGGGTACCCTACTGGGAGGGCACTGTGAACCTGGAAACTGTGAACCAAGGCACAAGGGAGGACTGCAAGGCTCATGGTAGGCACTCCTGTGGCAAGGGAGTATTGCCTGGAGGAGATCTGATAGCCTGAATATACTCAGTACCTTAAGGGGTGCTGCTGCAGAGATGCAGCAGGCCATGCTTTGAGAAACATTGCTCTGTAAGACTAGGGCTTACTCAAGTAATAAGTGCTTTCTGAGACTCAGAACTAGCTAGGGATGAAGAAGCTGACTAGCTCTCAAGTGAGCTCTCTAGAAGCTGGAGGATGTCACCCCCCTCAGGTGTCCAGAACTGGAGGAGGATGGTGGGCTTTAGAGGGACACTGCCTCCCGTGGGCCTTCTGATCAGACAGGCGCTTGGCAGGCTCCTAATTTGTCTCCTCCTCGCGGTGCCAGTATCAGCTTTCTGATGCAGAGGGACCCTGGTAATGAGTTTCTATTAAAAGAGCTGAATCCCCACTCTCAGAACTCAATGTTCAGAATAAACAATGGGGCAGAATCCTATTAAAAAAGGCTTCCAACACGGACAAATTAAGCCCTTGGGAATGCCTTACAAAGAATACATTTTTCCAGTGTCGAACCAAGATCAATAGAGAAAAACAAATAATTTCAAGTGGGAGTCATTGTAATGATACCCAGGTACAGGCAGGGGTTGGGTGCATTATTTTGGCCTGAGGACACCACGGCAGAGATAATGAGGGGGCAGAGGAGCGGAGCTCATAATGGGTGTGAGGGGTGTCTGGGTCTCCCAGGCAGCTAAGCCTGGAGCTTGTCACATCTCATTTGTCTCTGTTGAGATTCCCTCTTTCTCTGGAGATGGTTAAGCCTGCCTTGCCTTGTTCATGGAGGACTCTGGAAAGCCTGGAGAGGGGGTGGGAGACCTTGGTTTTGTTCACCAAGGGAGAGATAATATCTTACACAGAGGCAGGGATGCCCTATTGGCTTAACCCCATCCAGCCTCCCTGCCCTTTAACAGAGAGAAGATCCCAAACATCTGCATAGATGCCTGAATCTCACCACTCTGGCTGTGCCTGCTCTGCTCTTTCCACTTGTGACTGTTCTGTGAATATCACTCTTGAAATACCCAGTTTTGTTTCCAGGAGCTGAGCAAAATTGTACTCATCATTCCAGGCGGATCACGAGTCTACCTTCTTCAGGAGACCTTTCCTGAGTTCCCCCTTCCTCTTTCAGATTGCTAATGATCTGAGTAACACCCTGGAGTGTCTCATTTGCCAGGCAGTCTCCCTGGGATACATTCTCCCCCCCACCCCCAGCTCCTTTGGATCCTCTCCCAGTGCTTTGACTGTCCTGTTGAGGTTCTAAGTCAGTGCCTCCCCTCCTTCCAAGGACCCCTGTGTCCAGTCTTGCTCACCCCAATTCCCTGAACATGTATCCCAAAGTAGTTTCCATGCTAGTTCTGGAGACCCCTGGTTGGTCAGGATGTAGGTTGGGATCCACTGAAGGCAGGACTCGCCATGTCTTTCAATGTGGTCTGACTGCCTCCATTAACACATGAGGATACAGGGTTCCTGGGGAAAGGGTGGTAGTGAGGGACAAACTGGCAGGGGGCAGGGAGTGGTGGTGGTGAGCTAGAACTAGAATTGCTTCTCCTGTCTCCCTGTCAGGAAAAGTGCCCTGAGGTATTAGGACAGAGCATGTCCACCTGTTGCATCTGTACGACTGTCTTCAGTGGCACAGCAGTGCCCCCAAACTGGGTCTTTTTCTCCATTTTAAAGGTGAGGACAGCAAGGCACAGTGAGGTTAAGACAGCAGCCCAAAACTTTGTGCTTCAGGTGGTCCAGTCTTCTGCCCCACGTCAGCCCTCTTTCCTCTGCATCACCCAAGGAGGACAGGACATGGAGCAAGCAGACCTGGTCAGAAGGAAGGGAGAACTTGTGGCCTGGGAGTTTGGGCTTCACTGGGGAGCAGGAAGGTGAGGAGGACCCTGAGATGCTGGTACTTCTGGCTAACTTGGGGAGCATGCCTGTGATCAGCCCCTTTTGGGGGCTATTCCTCTGTGACATTTTTTGTTCCCAATAGCTATTGCAGTTCCTTGCTGGCTCCCTTAATAAAGGTCCTGGAAAGTCCTGCAGCAACTTTATTTTTCCTAGTTCTATCAGATGTACTTGACAGTGATGATCCCTCTTCTTGTCACCTCCGAGTGCTTTTTTCCATTCTGTGTTGTTCCTCTTGGGAAATTCACCTCTAGGCAATGTGGATGCCAGCGCGGTGCTGGCTGGCCCAAACAAGAGGTCAGAGATGAAGACTCGAAGAACATAGTGGCAGAATTATGGATGTGGATATTCCTGGATGCCAAAGGCAGAGCAGAATTTCCAGGGTGAGGAGAAGGTCAGTGGTATTAAATGCCTTGGAACTGCTTTAGGGGCTGAGGTAGGGGACAGTCTTCAGCTTTGGTAGGAGGAGTCTGGCATATAAATCCTAGGCAGGTACCCACACTGGTTGTTGGTGAGTGCAAATGAATGGGGTGACTTGGTGGAGTGTTGGGGGTGGCCCGTCTATTAAAGTGCAGAATGCATCTCTCTTGTGATGCAGTGATTCCACTTTTCTCTGTGGAACCAAGAGAAACAGTGACAGGCAGTCTCACAGGAGCTGTTCAAGGACATTTATTGCAGCCTTGTTAGGCAGCATCAGAAATGGAAACAGCCTTAATGCCCATCAATAGGATGACTAAAAGCCAGTGGCATGTTTATACTGCAGTATTTACAGGGGATGAGGAGAAGCTTAGGTGCTGATACAAAAAAGGTTGCCAGGAGAGTATTGGATTAACAAAGCAAGGGGCAGAGTTGTGCGTATAACATGGTACTGTTTAAGTGAGAAATGCATCTGCATCTTACACATGCACACATGCATAGATGCATGGATATGCATCTACTACCCATGCACGCACATGCATCTGTACACAAAACAATGCAGCACTGATGGTGAGAAGAGTAACCGATAAATCCAGAATCTCTGACTCCTAAACCTGCCACGTACTATATTTATAGTATCAGGCAAATATGCTAACCTTTTCTGTCCCTCAGTCTGCTCATCTATAAAATATGAATAATTATATCTCAGCATCAAGAAATTATTGAGTAGAAAGGTGATTAACTGAGTTAATGTGAGCGAAGTACTAGTGAGAGTACTTGGCCAGAGTAGGGGCTAAATAAGTCAGCTGTTGCTATAAACTTATTTTTTCTACTCCAATGCACACACACACCTTTTTATACATCTTAAACCAGCAATTGAGGTGTGGTTCTCAATGGCCAACTCCTAATACTAGGTCATGGTTCCATGTATAGTATATTTTCCTTCTTGATCGCATACAAAATACAGGCACACCCCGCATTTGGAGAAATCACAACTCAGTGAAATAGAATCTGATCTCCAAGAAATAGTCACTAGGGTAACATCCAACCATGATCAGTGCACTCTGGGATACACTCAGCTAGCTCAGGCCAGTAGTTCCCTCTGGGCAGAATGCTGGGAAGGGGTGTCAGGAGGGCTGCAGCCTTATCAGGCCTGCCTTGGTGTTTTACAAGCAGCGTGGACTTATGTTTACATGTGGTTTCACTTAGCATTGCCTGACTGCAGCCAGCAGACACTAACACTGGGTAACTTAAGCAAAAAGGAATTTATTGGCAGGATGTTGGGAGCTCACAGAAGTGACAGGAGCCCAGAGAAGCAGACTTGGGGAGGAGCAGGGACCTGGGTCTCTCCCAAAGGCCTGAATTAAGAACCACAGCCACCACCTGGTCATGGAAAACATCTGGCCCCCAGGTCACCATGACCTGCTACCTTCCTCTGTGTCCCTGGGTCTCCTGAAGATGTCTCCTTCTGAAGTCTTAGAAAATTCCCTATCTTCAATGGGGGAAGCGGCAGAATAAACCTCCTATGTGGAGAATGGTGGATCCAGGTAATTTTAGCAGTTATTGCTATGAGGCATAGCGAGTGAGGGCTCCAGCTTGTCAACTACTGAGTTCTGCTTCCACATAGCAAACCAGGAACAAGTCACAGCACAGAACAGGACTAAGCACACACACCCCCCCTCCATGCAGGAGGCGGAAGGTTGGAGGCCGTGACTGCTGTAGCAAAGTTTGCTTCCAGTTGTGCCCCATGTCTGGGCAAGCTCTACACCCCATGCCTGGTGCAGCCAGGCTGGCTTCAGGAACATGGTTGCTGCGGTCATCTATAATCTGGCCTCTCTGCTGTTTCTGCTGCTGGTAGCCAGCCTTCCCAGTGAGTCTAGTTCTCTGTTTCCTTCCCTCTTTCTGAAAAATATCCCTTTCTGATTCAATTTGACCAAGTTGCATTCTGTTACCAATACGCCTGGCTGACACTTTGTGTCACTCACTCCAGATACAAAGTCCCAGAAGAGGGGTCAGGACACACACCTACTCCCTGTTGTGGACCAGGAGATGTAGAAAGCTGGCTTTTGTAATGGGAGACAGAAGTCTAGAATTTCCCTTCCCCAAGGCCACACACAACGGGGAAGAGGCAGATTCCAGAAGGAAATCAGGCCCCCTGTTAGGTGTGTGTGTGAGGGGGAGGGGGCAGGGGAGGAAGAGCAGAAAACATGACAAATGTACACTATTGTTGTTTAACCAAAATAGATTCATGCAGCTTGGAGGAAACCGAGTCACTTAATTATTCATTCATTCAACAAATTGACTGCAAGCCAACTATGTGTAGATATAGTCCGGCACTGGGGATGTCATAACGACAGGCCTTCAGGACTTCTGGTCCAGTCTTGATAGCAGTGGGGATTGGCAATGGGCCAGTACCACAACACTGGGTGGCCCAGACATTGTAGCCTAGGGATGACAATCAGGGGAGGCTCATGGAGGAAGTGGTAAATGACATGGGCCATGAAAGGAGAGACATGATGGCCAAAGTTTGCCAGGTTGGCAAGGGGAGGTTTGAAGAAGAAAAGGGCAGAGAAGGTTGGTTGGGGAAAAGAAAAAGAAAAGCGCAGAGAAACAGTGTGTGCTCAAGCTCAGAATCATGAAGGAGCATCCCTGTTGTGATTTGGAAGAGCTTCAGAGGGTGGCATAAGGTGGGGTGGAGCTTGGGGTGGCAAAGTACGTGCCAGAGGGCAGAAATGATGGAAGAGGAACCTGAGGGTCATACTGGAGCTGGAAAGCAAGGGCCTTGAATGGCTAGGAAGACAAATCAACAAAATACGAGAGACATATAATTAGATCCATTTTAGGGAAAGATTACCTGGGTGATAAATGTTGACAAATTTGTGGGGTTGGAGAGGAGCAGACAATGCAAGAAAGAGAAGACAGGCACGGGCTCAATCTAGAGGCACTGGTCTAGGAGAGGTGGGAACCGGATTCTCCCTTCAACCTCCTGGCTGATAAGCATGTCACTTCCCTTTCAGTGCCAGCAGTGCTTGGTGAAACCCCTAGGGCCTTCCCAGCATGATCCCAAATGGGTTTGTTATCCATATTGGGGCTCAACCTGAGTTTTTGTCCTACCACTGGTTCGACTACCAAAGGCCTCCCGGTAAGATCTCCAAGTCTGCAAGTTGTTGTGTGACTCTGGCATCTTAGGTGAACCAACTCAGTCTCACCTGCTCTGGATGTTCCCAGTTGCAACTCTGAAAGTCCCAGGTTGAAATCTCTGTCTCAGATAGATGGGAGGGTGCCACATCCACGTTTCTGGAGGCGCAGGGGCAAGGTGGTGCTGCAGGAGGAAGGCAGGTTTTGCAGACTCCCTGTCACACACCTGCTGTTTTCACAGGCCTGCTTCTGTCACAGGGGCTCCCCTGGGTTGGGAAGGAGCCTGGGAAATGGGACATTTCAGCTGATAGGGACAAATTTAGGGCTTTGAGTAGTTAAAAAAGGAGAATGAATATTGTTTAGGCAGCTAGCTGAGTCCATCTCATCAGGTTTTGTAGATTCTATCTAAAACTGAGGGGTCCAACACAGGACCCCAGTTCCTTTCCCAGGCCCCCATCACGAGCACCCTCAGGGGACAACTGCTAGGGCCCCTCCTCGCCTCTCTGCCCGACAAGGGCCAGATGGCAGGCAGTGTGGCCTGGTCTCCTGGCAAGTTCCAGGGGACCTTGACCCCTCCCTCTGGAAGACTGCACCCCCTCCCGATGGGCTTCCTGTGGCCTGGAGCCCAGCCTCACTCCAAATGTGATTTGCCTTCCTCCTTCAGTGCACGGTCCAGAGAGAGCTGGCCCATCTGGTTCTATTTCACTCCATGTTACTCATCAGGATGTGTTTGCCAGCAGTTATTTGATGTTCAGGAAGAATTCCGAGGCTTTTTGAAAAGAAGTAAATAAAATCTTTCATCCCCCAAAGAGTCGTGAAATTGTGTTTTGCCGAGGAGCTGGCAGGCCCCCGAGGATAGCCCAGGGACCCGCCCGGCACAGGTGGCTGGAGTGGCAGGTTTGCCCTCGTGTCGGTGACTCCCCATGATGCTGGACTCCACTGGTCTTCCAGGGTCCCCCTGAGAGTCTCTCCCGATCCTCTTGTGATGCCCAAATTTGGGAACAGAAGAAGGCTGATGGCAGGGGACATCCCAGCCTCTCTCTTGCTTTCCAGCCAAAAAAGCTTTTAGGGAGAGCTCCCCGTCACTCGTGGCGGTGAACCCTGCTGCCTCCCTGTCGAGGGTGTGTGAACGCCAGAGGGAACAGGACTGGAGCTGGGATTCATTCTGATTTTGGCTGCAGCAGCAGCTGCTGCAAAGATGGGGCAGTGCATTTCTCAGGAGTCAGTAAAGCTTACTTACTCCTGATCAGCGAGGGCTCCGTGGTCATGAACCAGGGGTTGTGAACTTCCTCCTCCTCCTCTCTGAGCCAGGTGAGTAAATGGCAGAGGCCATTGGATGTTAGGGTAGCAGGACAGGAGAAGACACTTCTCTACATCAGCAGATTTTTACCTATAGGACAGGGCCACCCCAGGCCCACTGTCTTCTTCCTGAAGTCCACACTATCTCCAGCCTCAGCACAGGCGCAATACCGTGGTGCTCCGTGGTAAGGTTGAAATTTTCCAGAGAACTTTTGGTGAAAATTCCAACTGATGTTTTCTGGCAAGTGCTGAATTCTTAGGTTCTTCTGGTCACATGAACCCCTACCCTCCACCTAACACCTAGTCATATTTAAAGCACCCTGCTGAAATGAACGAACCAGGGAAGGAAGAATGCTCCTGAGGCAGATGGAGGCCACATCTTCATTTTCCTTTCCTCAGGACACCATACTCTGGTCAAGCCAGGGTTAGTCAGGCCAGTGGGTGGGGAGTGGGTCCCTCTCTGTGAACCTCTTTCTGCTCAGGGGTGGAGGCTCTGCAGGGCTCATGCAAACCTTGCAGTTCACACAGAATTCCTCCCAGAACATCACTCATGACAGCTTACAACTCTGACTATTAAACATTGATCACTCAAAAATCTCACATCCCGTCTTCTCTTTGATATCCTCAACTGCTCTCTGCATAAGACAACAAGCCACTCTGCAACTCAGCATGAAGGGAGACTTCAAAAGTGCCTCCCCATTTACCCACTCCACAGCTCTGGCGTTCAGCAAGCAAAGCTGCCAAGTGGAAGGATGGGACCCGCATGGCTCATCTTGGGATCTCAAGCTATTTAGGGGTGATTCTGGAGAGATCTGGGGCACTGCCTGAATTCAGAGGCACCCTGATTGCAGCTATGGGCATTGGAAAGTTATTTAAATGGCGAAGCAGTGAGAGTGGGTCCCTTGCCCACTTTGGAACCGCAGGTAAAGTGTCCTGGCTTCACTAGCAACACAGTAACTCTCCCCTCTTCTTGAAACCCCTGAAGATCAACTACGAACCTGGAACTGGGTGTGCCTGGCGCATGACAAGCAGCCAGAAACTGGTACTGTCTTCCCCTCTGGCCATAGATTTGGGTAAGCCAAACACTGCAAGATCATTTATCGGAATGCTACTTCAATGACTTGGTAACACCCTTGATTTTGAACTCTTTAGAACACAGCTATTTGAAAAGACACTGCGAACAAAGTTGATGACAAATTATTACTTTTCTTTTACTCAATCTGTTTTTTTTTTTTTTTTTTTGGGCGGGGGGGCATATTTGATTAAAACTACATTAATTAAGACAGCAATCATTTGTTCAACACCATCAGCCAGGCCCTGTGTTACCTGGTGTAACCACCACATAACCTTTAAAGAGTCTCTTTCAAGGGGTCCTATTTTAAAATGAGGCTCTGGAAGGTGAAGAAGGGCACATACCAGAGGAAATGGCAAAAGTGGGACTTAGAATTAAGTCAGATCCTAAGGTCCAAGTCTTCTACTTGTACTGGCCGGTCTGGTGGTGTTCTGCATCATGCACATCCGACATCAATAAACTGTGCAGATTCTATCAAGGATCACATGAATATTCTCTCCAGATGGATGGCAGCACAATCGTGCACGCACATGTGGGATTTATATACTCCTGCGTGGCTGGGGAATATGTAACTTGACCCCCTGCAGGCTCCCTGTGTGCTTCTGGACCCCACTGGCAGGAAAGGGGCAGCTAGCACGTTGGGGTGCAGCTCAGCATAAGTCAGGCAGCTCTGTTCCATCTTACACACCATCTTGAGAACTTTTCAGTGCATGATCAGAGATGACAAGTTCACAGCACAAGCCCCTCTCCTTCCCATGCCTCGTGGATGTATCAGAAGGCTTCTTTCTTCCACCTCCTGATATAGCTCCAGTTTCCCTAAAAAACTCCTTCTCATCTGCTGGTTTGAATGTAAAAGACAGCTGCCATCCCTGTGCTGGAGGACAGTCAGACAGAAAGGAAGTCATTGTAGTGGCATTGCCTCAGAGCAACAATGGGGCACACCCAACTGTTGTAACCCCACCTCACACCCCCGCCACATCACTGGAACTTGGCACTGGAAGTTGCCACTGCCTCCTTGGACCACAGAGATTCAGGCTGCCCCTTTGCCAGAGGCTTGGGAGTGGTATTGACCCCTGATGTCTTCTCTTTCATGGACCAAATGCTTCCGTTCTTTAAACATCACATGTCTCTTCTAACTTTGTTGGGGAGAGGGGGAGTAGAGAAGTGGGAGGGAGGAGAGGGTTGCAAACTTCCAGGAGCATAGCCAGGGGCTAGCAGTTGATACAGCTTTGAGAGGAGGTGGAAGGCTGGACAGAGTATGAGTAGCGACTTCTGTAAGCTCAAGGAGCCTTCCCCGTACCCTTCAGGGGGAGAGCAGAGGACAGGCCAGGACTCTCCCATCAGCCTCTAGGGCCTATGCCAGCTGAAGATGGGCAACCAGGACCTTGCTCAGCTGAAGATGGGCAACCAGGAGCCAAAGAGAATCTGCGGTTTTCCCTTGAGGACTAGACAATGCCATTTTTCTAAGGTGTCACTTGCCTGTGTCAGGGCAGCAGATATTTTCCTGAAGTACTCTCAGGCCAGGGCTTAACCTTGCTGCACTACTTTCAAACCCCTCAGTATGGTGAGTCTAGGCAGCACCACTGGGAGGTCTACTCAGCACTCCTCCTGACTCCCATAAGGTCAGACAGTGTCCAAAATGGCGCCCACTCAGAGCTTCCTCACCAGCTTGTGCTCTCATGAGACATCTAGCTTGTTCTTCTTGCAGGCTTTCTTTACACTCTATGCAATCGGGGAAGCAAGGTAATGAGACAGAAGAGGAACAGGATTTTCAACTTGGACTAGTTCTTACGCCATCCTCCCCATGTTTTGGGGGCAATTTAATTAGTATTCCAAAACTCAATGCTTTGTTTGGAAAATGAGGTTAATGCTGTAGAACTCACAGGCCCTCAGGAAGGACCGAATGAAACAGCATTTTGGTAAAATGCAGAGCATGGGCATGTAGTGGGTACTCAATAAATGTTTATAAAAAAAAGAGCTCAGGTTCCAGATGTGAGAAAGATGGAACATCTGGGTATCAGACTGATATCAGTTGGTGGATGATCTGCTGGGAAGAGGTTCCTGGGGATCTGGAAGTGGAAGGCTATAGGAGGCTGCAGAAGCGAAGAGGAAGTTCTTTAGACTTGGGTTCCAGCTGCTCTGCTCATCCTGAATTCCCCACCCTGAACTCATTGTCCTATGAGCGCTAACACCCCAAGACAGACACAGTGAGGGTCCACGCAGAGAGGAAAAAATCCCGTCAATCTTGTCCAGGCAGCCCCAGAGATGGATTGCCGTTTAGTACTGGATCTCATCAGGCTAGCCTCTCAAGGAAAGGCATTAGGCATTCACTCTAGACTGAGTTCAACTCTGAATTTGACCCCAGGACAGGTAACAAATTAACCCATTATCCTCCATTAACACCCCCCACCTGACTTCATTTGTCATAAGGAGCTTTCTCTTCGAGAAGTGGGAATGGAAGCAGAACCCCCGAGGGCAGTGCAGGAGGGAGCTGTGGAACCTGTACCCCATGGAATTCCCCCGGAATGCGAGAAGGTGGGAGAGTAGAAAGCTGACGGTTCCTGGCACCATGCTAGGTGCTTTACGCCATCTCATTTAGTGCCCACAGCCAGCCTGGGAATTAGATAGCATTCTTTCCAGCTAGCAATGACGGGACTTCAAAGATGAAATAACTGGCCTGGGTCACGTTGTCAGTAACTACCCGATGGGGACTGAAACTGTCTGGCTCCTTATCTGCTGTGGGCTCTGTGCAGGCTCCAGGCAGAGCACTTCACGTATGTTACTTCATTTAACCCTTGCCAGCCTTATGAACTGATTTATTACCATCGCTATTTTTGAGAGCAGGACACTGAATCTCAGATTCCTTCAGGGACTTGGTCAAGTTCACATTTGCAGTTCACTGAACAAATGGCTGATGTTTCAGGTACGTGGGGAGGGGTGTGTCACATTAGAGGCCCAGCACTGGGGAGAGCTGGGCTGTCGATCATCATGACAGGTGACCTGAAATCCAATGAAACACAGGAAAGCACACTTGCTTGTGAAGATTCTAACCCTTAGAACTGTTCTGAAAGGAGATGAGCACGTCTTAGTGGTGTGCTAGAGACAAGGCCTTCGAAGAAACCTCATCCGGTCACACCGAACAAATATGTATGGATCGCCTGCTGTATGCCAGGCACTTGGAAGCTCCCAGAACACATCTGTGAGAACCATAGCAGGGGTCCTTGCTTCCTCAGAACTTGCTTTTGAAACAGACAGACCAGTTAGTAGGCATCAAACACAATCACGTAAGAAAGATGTGCTGAGAGAAATGGGAGAGAACAAAAAGCAGTGACTTTTTCCACCTGTGATTTCATCTCATTGGAAACAGCAGCCCTGAAACTCCCTACATGCATCTCTAATACATGGAGCCTCTCCCCTAGGCCTGCTGCTGCAGTCTAAGCTCACACTACCTTGTAAACCTGGCTGGGAGTCTGCCCATGGTGCAGCAGGAGTCTCAGAGCATAAGAACACTCCCTCCCTACTGTCATCTCCCTCTCTCCATCTCCTGGCTCATTTCTGCTCTCACTGGCTCAGTGGCCATTTCCAAGCCCTGGTTTTCTTGCTGCTGGGGTACCTCCCTCTATCCATATCAGGACCGAATGCATCTACAACCAGAAGTATGTATTACTTATAATAGCCATGTAAAACTTGTCATGGGCATGCTTTCTTGACACGGTATTAGTAGGCAACGTGCTTGGAGACTTCCTATGTATCAGACACATTCTTAGTTGTATTCCATGTCCACATGCTATCCTTTTATCCTTACACCATGCCCATGTGGGAACACTTGACCGTATCTCTATCATGCAGAAAACAAGCTCGGTGGCCTGGGTAGACCAACCATGCCAAAGCCCAGACAGGGGTGAGGTCAGAACCTGTCCATCACAGCCTCTGCTAGTTGTCTCCTTACAGAACCACCATGCTGTTTGGGGCAAGAGGGGGGGGGCATTGAATTAAATATTTATTCATCTGAAGCCGTATTCTTTTCTTAATTTGGAATACGTATGTGTGTGTTTCCATGTCTCTAAGATTTTCATAGACTCTCTGGTGCCAAATGTATAACACAGCCCTGTTTCCTAGTTAAACAGACATCTATCACATGGGGGGATGGTGTTGCATTTAGGGCTCAAGGGGGGAGTTAAGAAGGTACCATTTCATGCAGAACAATCGGGAGTATTGAGTTTGGGGATGAAAATAATGCCTTTGGATTTAATGATGCCACCTCGAGGACAGATTTTCACACATGCTCAGCACTTGAGTTCTGGGATGTTCACTGTGGTGTTGTTTACATCAGCAACCTCATAGGAGGACTGGGAGCTAGGAGAAGCTAGCAGGAGATGGTAGACAGTAGCAGTGTGTATGTGTGTGCACAATGGCGTATAGCACAGGTGCTCTCATAGGTGCTGTGCGTGGCCTCGGATTGGGAAACAAACGCTCTGGGTGTGTGGGCGCCCATTTGTGCAAGAGTGTTTGTGTATATATGTTGCATGTAAATAATTACATGAGGCCAGTTGAGCTCTTGCTCTGCACCAAGCACTTTGAGTATCCAGCACACTGTAAAATGGACTTACTTAACTGACATGTCTATGGTGCAGATTGTACTACCATTTTCATTTTATATATGATAACACTGAAGCATGGAGAGTCAATGTAACTCACCCAACATCTTTTAGCAGGTAAATGGAGAATTTTTATCAGAGAAATCTGGTCCCAAGGTCTGCGTTCTTGATGTGCATCCAAATGTGCTCCTAGGGTTGGTCTAGCTCATCTCTACTCTGATTTAAGGGGGGGAACTTCCTTCTTTTTCAATCAGAGCCCCATGCCAAGTTTCATCCACCCTCTCTTGTCTCCATCTCTCTCTCTCTCTCTCTCTCTCTCTCTCTCTCTTTCTCTCTGCTGTTCCTTGACTCCTTCTTATAAAGAAGCCAGGTCCTCCTTCAATCTAGAAAGTGTTTTACATGACAGAGACAATTCTGTGCATTCCTGGAGTCACCCCCATTGCTAGTGCATCCTGCTAATGTATGTTTAGAGGTCATGTGGCTAAGAGCCGTTGTAGCCCAATCCTCACCATAGAAAATAAATGAAAATGAAGTGCCAACTTTGTGGGGAGTAGGTACCTTATGGGGAGAGATGGATGAGAAGTCAGAGCAGGTGGAACTTTCTTATGCTTTTGCAGCTGGAGACTAAGGTTGTCAAGATGGAGAGAGTATAGGGTGAAAGTAGCTTGGGTCCCCCACTCACCTGGAAGCTGAAAGCGTTTTCCCTAGATTCTGAAGTTTTCTTTGGTTAAGATGCTGAGATTTGGGGGATTCTTCACTGCATTAACTAGCAGTGGCTACCTTCTTAGAGCCAAAGCTTCATCCCTATCAATTTTTATTACTCCTGAATTCCAAAAGGAGATAACAGATTCCAGAGTTGTGGGCTTAAGCTCTGCTCATTCCCCATTGTTCTGGGGTTGCCACATGTATCCCAGATGTGCTCAGCCACAACAACCTCCAACAGGAGTGTCCCTGCATGGGACCCCTCTGACTCTTAACTCCTAGGACTCCTTGGTACAACATTAGATTTTGGACAATGTTCTCA
>PVHY01000790.1:115914-194387 GCA_004024945.1 Uropsilus gracilis | reverse complement strand
TGGCATCATAAACTATATTAGGAAGCCTTCCCTCTTCTTGTGTTTTTAAAAACAACTTGAGCAATATGGACATTAGTGCTTTGGTGAATTTTTATTTGAAGCTTGTATTTTAAGCCATTCCTTGTTTTCTTTGTTCACTGCATCTTAAAACACAAAGTAGATAACTCCTGATTAGAAGCTAGTTGAATCTCCTGTTATATCTGAGTTCCTGCATGACTTCCAATCTCTTTAGAGACCTCACAACCCTCCAAATTATATTTGGAAGACTTCAAACTTCTCTCATAAGAAAGGTTAAATGACAACAGAAATCTCATTATTTTAAAAATATCTCATTATTTTAAAAAACATTTCATTAAAGTCTCCTCCATATAAAACACTGCCCTAATAAAGCTGACTATGTGCAAATGGGGGACTAGTTCCTTGTGGTGAACTGGACACTTCACATATCTACAAGACAATCAGTATTTGTGGGCATCTTTCCTCCTAGAGAGAAGATAAGTACTGTAGTCACTTGCTACTCCCAGATCCTTCCCAGTGAGTGACCATGTCAAAGCAGAAGACTGTTTGATGCAAGGACCTTGGGAGTATCATTGGATTAAGTAACCACAGATCCAGACAAAGCTCTGACATATTCATACAGAATCCAAACAGATGTCATTTCAATATCTATAAGTGTTGTGACCTGGGCAACAGGAACAAGGAGGAAAACTTCAGAATATAATAAGGAAGTAAATAGATTAGTAGAATCCAATAAGTTGCAAAGCACACTTAGTAGAATGGAAAGGGAATAAAGCTGTCAGTCAAAAGAATGAATTTATAAATTCAAAGCTGATCAACTGGGCTCCAAGATTAAGCTATTGAAGCAAAAGTTTTAAAAAGCTTCAAGAGGTAGTGTATCTCTTGGGATGACTCCCCTCTGTGCCTGAAGTTCTAGCCTACTCATCATGGCTAAAACTCTTGGCCCTCTGTTACTACACTCAGTCCTTTGAGCAATCTCAACTTGAGTATGAGGGATGAGGAAGATTTAGGCACAAATAAGGAGATGACAAAGTGTACCAGCTCCTAATTGTATAAAATAGGGTTGCTGAGAAATGAAAATAGAAGACATAAATTGGAAGTAAATATCCAGAGAAAAGCTAGGTCTTTAAATTTGTAACATTAGTAAATTAACTGTTTATTTTAAAAACATGACATATCCATCAAGGACAGAGAAACGTTACTCTGGCATCCACCGGGGCTTTGGGAAAGCTTCTTCCTAATGTTCCTCCATCATTAGCTGTGTGACCTTGGGTAAATCACTTTGGCTCTCTAGTCCTAAAGCTCCTGCTTCTTCATCTATAAAGGGAGATAGATGGCCTAGCTGTTCCCTACAGGCCCTTCCAAGTCAGCATTCTATAAAGACAAGACTGCTTGTTCCATTTGCAATCCATTTTGACATGCTGCTGACTGACGCTTGCTCAGGAAGACTGCACACCTTGATAACAGTCCTGCTTGGCTATTTTCCAGGGACTCTTTTAGTTTATGGCTTTGATAGCATCCTACTTATTTGTTTATTTTTAAGGCTTAGGAAAAAATTTCCTTCCTCAAATTCAGCTAGGACAATAGGACAAATCATAAACAGGGAAAACCTCATGATCTGTGAAATATTCTGATGCTTCTTAACTGCTTTCTTGAAGGTCAAGAAACCTATCTTGATCTAGACTTTCTGGACCTTACATCTGATAGCTTATTCTTTCTCATCCACATGATGTTGAATTCTGTCCCTAAATAAATCAGATCAAAGAAGTTGAACAACCCCAACAGCTAAACCTTCACCCTTGTGGGGGAAGCAACTTATTGCTTGTCTTTTGCCCCAGTTATTAGCTGAGACACTTCTTCCGATGAATAGGATTGGGCAAAAGTAAAGATGTTGGAAAGGCTGTTCCCACATGGTGATATCTCCCATTTCCTCTGGGGGTTTTCTCAAATCCCTCCTTCCCATTCTTCTTCAGCACCATTTCCTTTCTTTGTTGATCTCGCCAATTTTGCTCTGGATCATTTCTTAAAACCACCTTGTACCAATTCCATGGAGAACTGGCTAACTAGAATATGCACCTCCTAACTCTATGGGCTGCAACATCAATGCTCCCCTAGAGACAGTGCGCTGACCTCCTGAATAACCTTGGGCAAATTAATGACTTCTCTGAACTTATTTCTTCATCTCAAAAAAGAAGCAGTAACTTTTTTTTCTTACTTTTTTCATATAAAGTAGTTACTACTTTAACCTATAAAGTAGTAACTACTTTATATGACATCTTTGAGGATTTACTAATTAGATAACTACTTAGTATGGAGTTTAGCATAAAGTAAGCAGTGAGTAAATACATCTACTATTATTACTACTGAAACATGTGTTAGAAAGGTTTTAACACATATGCTTAACTTCCATTGGAAAAACCAGCCTACTTACCTAGTCCACTTCCAAGACAGCAAGGTGTAGAAGGAACTGAGTCACAGCACTTAGTTAAACACTGAAAGTGATAGATGTGGCACCCTCCATGGTGCCTCTCCAGAGAGTGCAGATAGGGTCATTTGATTGTGATTAGCCATCATTTTATAACTATCAAAGAGAAATAATGGCAATGTCATCTTAGTAGAGTCAGAGATAAAATGAGATAATTATTTAAAATGTCTCCCACAGAGCCTGGCACATGGAAAAGTTTGATAAAAATTTGCAATGATTATAAAGTAACCTCCTTGAGTTCTGTCTTGTTTTCTAATGTTCCCCCAATATCCAAGGCAGTACTTGGTTCAATAAATACTTGAAGAATTGGACGTTATTAATATTATTGATATCACCTTTGGAAAATTAAACATGAAAAATCAGTTCTTAATTTCTAAATTTAGGTAGCCACATGGATCAAATGCTCCTGAATTCTTAGGTTAAGAAGTTGGGGGGGGGGGACATTGGCAAAATCTGGTTGGAAAGTGAGAATCAGTCCCAAAAGAGGCTTAGAAAATTGGAGTCTTAATTGGCAAACAGCACAAGGTAAATTGTGTTGTTAGCAGTGGGGTTGGTGGTTTTAATGAAGCCAAGGAAGCTGAGGCAAATAGGACTGTTTATCTGGACCAGAGGCGGTTCCAGCCCTTCCTGGCAGATGTGTTCCTGCAAGACATAAACAGATACATCAGGCTTTTACAGTTTGATGACACTAATCATTGAGGTCAACCAGCTAACTTCTTGTCCCGAAATTGGCTCTCAAAGCAGCCTTCTGGTTATAATTTAATTAATAGTTGCAAATGAGAAGTGTGTGGGCATGTTTGTCCTGCACAATGATTTTTAAAACTTTCAAATTAGTCGCTAATATTTGTAAATCAGGAAATTTCTCATATCAATCTGGGCCTCCAACTTCTGGAAAAACAGAAATTCTGGATATGCCACACTTTGAACAGCAACAGCTCGGTGAAAATCTTATTAGCTTCATGTTTATTTTAGTAGGTTCCCTGCTCAGAACAATCTCTTAAGATTTTACCTCATGGGGTGGTCCATTCATTTTTTTACCTGTCTGGTCATAGGACAGGAATTTTGTCATCCCTATTGAGAGCCAACATGTTAACCAGCTGACACAGTGTGCTAACTGCTATGTTTACTTCTGAAAATTAATGAATTGTCACTGGGGCTTTTACATCTGCCTCCTCAGGGTTTAGTTAGTGTGAGGCAGTCCCTTGGGTTGGCTCACCTTGGAGCATACCCACACCAAAATCAAATGTATGGCTCTACTCAGGGTAAGGTTCAGGTCCCCCAGAGAGGTCCTGCTTCAGCTGGCGCCAACTATTCTCTGAACATCAGTCTTCAATTTACCAATTATCTTCATGAATTCCTCAAAGACCAGAGGACAAACCTCCTAACAATCTCTGAAGGGCAGAGATAGCATTTACTGAGTTGCAAATGAGACACTGGCCCAGTTAATCTGTGAACCCACGGCCAACACTGGAAAAAGCTGCTGATGATTGTCCTTGAAGGACTCAGTCTTAGATATCACCTAATTGTCTTGTGTGTAACAAAAACAGATGGAAAATTGCTAATGACAGACTCATTCCTGCCTGGTTCCTTTGTCATCTTTTTGTGGTTTCCTTCATTAGCTCTTTTGTCCTCTCAGAGAAAGCTCATGACCTTGGAGTTTTTGCACTTTCTTTCTGAATGTGTGTCACCCCCATAATGGAATGAAGGTGCTACCCCAGGATCTGTGACCAAAAAGACAGCACAGATGCCCTCTCAGCTTGCAGCCTCGCCTTCTCAGTTTCATCTCAGCAGGAAAAGGGTCTCTGTAATGCATGCTTTTCTTCCTCTCCTCACATCAAGCAATAGCAAACAATATTTTAAATAGCATCTTTTTAGAATAAGAAAAGCCTTCAACTTTCAACACAACCAAAAAGGAAGCCATTTGTTGCTGCCTGCAATGAGCTGCCAGCATGCAACTGGCGTTATTTCCCCACTGGGGGTGATGGATATGCACTGAGCCATCTGTACTTCTCCATCAGTTCTCATGACCAAAGCTAGGCATTTGCAAGTCACATTAGGAGGGGAATTTGTGATCAGACATTGAAGTGAATAGGTTTAAGTATAGACTAAATCCTTGGCTTTATTGCTGTCGCTCCAGCACTCCAGTGAGTTGTCCGGACACCCCCACACTTACAGGGGTAAGGCACCTCAACCACTGAGTTTCTTTACAGTAAGTAAATAGATATCAAAAATATATCCTTCCCTCTGGGAATGTATAGAAAATAACCTTGTGTTATTTTCTAACACAAGGTGTAAAATACACCTGTGTATTTTACACACAGGTGAAAGATAGCTGTAGTACCTACTACTATGTTCATGATCTAGAAAGGTCCAGTCTGATCATACATCCAACACATGATCCACCCACCTACTTACCACCCATTCATCCCCTAGAGAAACTTAAAAGAAACTTGAAGCAGCTCTTGACAGTCTTCAGGAGTGGTTACAGTTTTGTTCCTAGATCACTAACTTGTCTGTAGCTCACTTGCTGAGTTTCTGACACTTATGCATCTGTACCTCTCATCTGTACTTGGAACAGAGCCATCACCTCGTTTGTTCAAAATACCCAAAACCAAGAAGAATAATACTCAGTCAAGGAGCCTGGAGTTAAAAGGGAGTTGTAACTTGTCCCTGAGCCTTGTGACATTGAGAACAGCAAAGTTAAATGCTTACCCTCCTGAAAAGTAAAGATTAAATATCTTTGCTTTTTGAAAATCAAATGCTTCTTCACACTTCCCTAAGTGAAATAATACCACCGCTCAGAAAACTTCTTCCCTTCTCTACCAAACATCCACTCAAAGGTTATTGTTTTATGGTTTACATTTTCTAAAACTTTACCTTTCACTGCAAATTAGTATGACCACAGTTACCAGCTTAGACTTATCCCTCTTCCCAGAATAAGGTAAGGAAACACTCCTGCCAGTGGTAAGATCTGGTTCCAAGGCAAATACAAGATTTAAACTCTAGAAATACAGAGGGTACTGAGAATAATGAAGATGAGTGAGTGAAATAAGTAAACAAATGGATGAATGAATGGATGCACCTATGGAATTTCAGATCCCAGGAGATGTGGATGAAAACCACAGTTCTTAAAAGGGTTTTTATCTTCTGTCCTCCATACTCAGACTCCCTCAGGGATGAGCAGCCTTAGCTCTCTTACCATTCTCATTTCTGCTGCTGTGAGTCACCCTTCTCTCTCCCACACAGGAAAACTCACTTGCCAGCTGCCTCATGCCTCTGTAGACTGAAGTATTGTCAGGCCTGGCCAGTAGAAAGTCCTCCCTGCCCTGCTACCATTCCAAACTTACCTGCCTCTACCCATATGTTTGTGAGGCCCTCAAGCACCTAATGGTTCTGAGGTACACTCCTCTCTCCCCCCAGAGGCCTAAAGGTTAAGGGCTCTGCCCCCAGCTCCCCAGGATGGAGTGAGAGCACAAGCCATGCCCAGCACCATGCTCTATTCTCCCTCACCGCTCTTCAGCCAGCCCACCCCTGACCAAGCTGAGGGCAGGAGAAACAGCCCTTACAGAGTCTCCCTTTTCCCCAGGCCAACAGTAAATGGCATAGACTGACTTCAGTGCTCAAAAGATGGGTTCTCTCCCATTTGGAAATGTTTAAGTCCACTTGGAAATTTAAAAAGAAATCAAGAAACATGTAGAGTTTTGCTTTGCCCTTTGAACATTGCTCTGATGACTCTCCCATGAGAACAAACTCTGACCTAAGTTATCGAAAGAATAGGGAAAAAGGAAGGTTGTGGAGAAAAAGACATCACACTCACCACACTTGCCAGCCCGAAGAGTGCTAGGAACCCAGCGCTACCGCTTGCATTGACCTTTTGTAGAAGCCTTCCACACTCATTATTACATGGGATTAAGATGTTCTTCCCCTCCCAGCAGCCCCATCTCAGCTGCCTGCTCTCAAGGCTGCCTCATGGCTCTGTCTCTGTTCCCACATTCACCTCCTGGATACCCCAGTAAGAGTATTTTCATTGTTTTTTCCAGGGTCCTGGCTGCTGACTGAAAACTGGTCTCACATGTGTGTTCTTGCCCTTCTTGCTGCCGTTCCCAAATCCTATGCTGAGCCCCTGCTTCTCCTGCCCCCCTCTTTAGCTGGTCTTTGTCCCCAGAGCCACAGCACTGAGGTACCCTCCAGACAGGTGACAGCTTGCTGGCATGGACCCCTGGCCAGTCTCCGCCTTGATTTCTCTCTCCCTCATCGTTCTGTACTCACCACAGAACCTCCTCCCTGACAGCTAACCTTGGAACAATTTCACACTCCAGTTTCCTTTCAAGTGGAACATCTGCCTTGCCTTGCCTTTCTGGGATAAGGAGTAATCAGGAGGCATAGGACATGTGCAAGAAGACATTCAGAGTGGTTTGATCTGACTTCATGGCTAGCACATGCCTCCATTCTTTCCTGAGGTAGGAAGAGCTCAAGTCTTCAGCAGGGCTTGGCTTTTTCAGGTCTGCCACTTGTTTTCAGGTCTTTGCTTAAAGATGATGTGACCCTAAGAGTGGTAATCAAAGTTGCTGGTTTATAAAGAACCTTTCATGGCTAAAGAACCTTTCATGGCTAAATTACATGATTATTTGGATTGACTTTATTTTTCTTTAAAATAAGATTTGAAAGCACAAAGCTGAATGCCGATAAATACTGATTATTATATAACCAAATGTCCAACTCTGTAGGCGAAAGATGTCACATAGGGAGGACTGGTAATGAAAGCTTTTATTGTCGCTGTCAACTAAATATATGGGTTGAAGGAACCAGTTTCATTCATTTATCTCTTATACTTTTTTCATCCACATGGAATTTAAAAACTCTTAAGACAAAAATTTGGTCCCTGCAGACAAAAATATTTCTACTCTGGGTATACCTTAAATAGGAGTTACTTAGCAAGAGAATCATTGCTTTTCAAGTTTCTCTTTAAAGAGGTTTTAATTAGAGTTCTCCAGTGCCTCAGGTCATGGGTTGTTTTGGTTTGGTAGACATTGGTTCATGCATGAAAGTGATTGATATCAACCTACTTGTTACCTAGGAGAGTCGTCCCCAGCAGGCAGAAGTGAAGTCACTCATCTCCAAGGGCAGATCTGGTTTCCAGTTTGCTGCAGTGAAAACCCCTGTTTCTGAGGTGTAATAATTTACACTTCAGTTACAGGTAGAGCAAACCCACATGGAGTGAATGCATGTGTGTGCACGCACACATGTGTGTGCTGTAAATGTGTGTATTCTGAAAATGCACTAGGTTAGAAAAAAATGAAAGTAAATGAGGGAGGGAAAAAAGGAAAGAGAGGAGGGAAAGGAAAAAGAAACAATGGGTCCAAAATAGAGTCATTGATGTCAAACCCACATGGGTTAATCCCTCATGTGATTACAGTTTCAGCCTCAACACAAAGTAGAAATTTAATCAACTAGGAATTTTCTGCTTACAACTAGTGAGGTAATAATCTTTCTTTGGAGACTCTCTCCTCTTCCCATGGCCTTCCCATTTAGGGAATGTGGCTTTGCCTGAAATAATTTTTCTTTTGTGAATGAACTTGTCCCACTCTCTTTCGGACTGTGTGAAGCTTACACTTTGTGCAACTTCTTGCATTGTCTTTCTACTTGCCGATGGGACACTGCTGATTAATGAATCATTTTGTAAAGCATATGAGATTTTTTAAATTAACATGGTTGGATTTGCTATTTAGCAGAAGTTTACTGGTAGGAGATGAAATGGTCCAGAAAGGACCTGTGTGATTCTTATGAGCTGGAGCAGGTGTCACTGAAGGCAGACATCCAGGATCAAAGCTGGACACATTCTTCCCTATGGCAAGAGACAGCAAGGGTTAGTTATCCAACAGGAGGATCTGGAATTGATCCAAATGTAAATCTGGTCTCAGAGGAGAAGGCAAGGAAAAGAAAATCTTAAGAGAGACATTTGGAGAAAAACCAGTTCCAGCTGTGAGGAGCTTGAGGAGAAAAGGCAATTTCCAAACTGAATTCAAAGAGAGAGGCAAGAATTCTGTTCTTGCAGAGCTGGGGAGGTCAAAGATGAAATATAGCTGGTGGGTGAGATGAGATGCCAACTGGTTGCCATTGTAACAGAGGCATCTCCATAAAAGAGGGAGGTGCCATGTTCCTGTCCTTATTTACAGACAGCCATGTTAGACCAGCTACTGACGAAGGTGTATCGGACTGAGTGGTGGGCTCAGGGGGAGACTTGCAGAAGAATATGTTGTTGGCATTGGGTTTGCATCAGGAATATGGAGGAGACATGTGGAAGAGAGATGTGTAGAGACACTTGGAAGAGACTGTGAGTGAAGAGTTCACATATTTGTAAAGAGGCTGACCATGGCAGCTGTTATCTTGATTGGTACTTTGATTTTGCTCCTTTCATCCCAGGTTTGCCCAGACCCTTACACCTGGTTTGCTACCAGAAAGTGGCTTGGACTTGTGGCACATTTTCAGGCCTCAGCAGCCCTGCTTTGAATCAACCTTATTTAATTTGGCATTTACCCAGGAGAGGGTGGGTAACTGGGTGTTTTACCTGGAAACCATAATCCTTTCTTCTCACTAATCCTGTTAAAATTCTTTCATATTAAGAGTCTGCTTTGCTTTTGTGTGCATGGATGGCTGGCTCCCAGTAAAGCATGTAAGTTAGGGGGTCCCGGGGTGCTCCTTAGTCACCTGCTAACATCATGACACTGAAAACAGCAAGGCACTTGTCTGTGAGTACCAGTTAACCCTTAAAAGGAGGACTGCAGCATTTACCCTCTGACATATTCCAGTGGGTTAGGCAGGAGTTTGTGAGGAAGAGAGAAAGAAGTGTGGCCTACCAGATGGAGTGACAACCTGAAGTGGCCTCATCCACATTGTGCATTGCTCATAGCAGAATTCAGTGAAATGTGAGATTATTCAAAGGCCTAAATCTCAGGCCTGCACACCTGGGGGACAATTCACTATTGTTCAGGTAGGTAACATATTACTCAACTGGCATCTCCATCTTGGCTCCAAAAGAAACCATATGCATTTTACAGCCTTGGCTCCAACCAGGTACTCTCAAAGACCCCGTCTAGCTCTAAAATTTCACCTGCTGTGGAGCAAAGAGCTTAGGTTTGGGGGTGTGTTTCTGTGAGACAAATCCAGTCCTATTCCCAGATCTAATGGTTAATGACAGTGAATTTGGGAAAGTTACTTGTCCTCCTTAAAACTCAGGGAGGTCTCTAAAAGAAGTATAATAGACCTCCTGTCATGTCTCAATAGAGGTAAGGTAATGCATTCCCTTCCACAGTGCAGTGTCACTAGGGGAGGAAGCTGTTCCCAGGCTCCCCCTACCCACCCAGGCTTGGCCAGGCTTCTCATTCTTGCTGATTGAGTGAGGTACAGAGGAGGCCATCACTTGCAGGCCAAGTCTTTAGACTGTGTGTACTTTCTTCCAGTTCCACAGAGGAACTGGGGTGCAGATAACCTGATTCAACTGCCCATTCATTTTTCAAAATAAACCTGACCACTAGCTTGCCAGTTTGTCAATAATACCTGGTTACCATTTATTGTTTAACCAGGATCTTGGCATAAGTTGTCATAGGTAAAATTAACATCTTCATAACAGAATTTTATTATACAGGAATCTTGTCTTCCCCATTTATTCAAGTCTTATATAAATCCTTGCAAGAGAATGTTAAAGTTTCTTAAGTTTTTTTCTAATGCACTTTATCTTGGTTAGCTTGAGCTTCTAGGATAAAATGCCATAAATTAAGTGGCCTATACAACAGACATTTCTCAGAGCTTTTTAAGCTGGAAGTCTTAAGTCAGGGTAGCAGCATTGTTGCCTTCTGGTGAGGACCCTCTTCCTGACTGGTAGAAGGCTCTTTCTAGCTGTGTCCTCCCATGGAGGAAACAGAAGAGTCAGTACAGTGGCTGCTTAGGGTTGGGACTGGAGGGAGATGGGATGAAAGCGAAAGAGCATAGGCTTTCTCCCTGAAGTGATGGCAGTGTTGTCAAGTTGACTGTGTGAAGAATGAACGTGTCTGTAACTACACTAGAATTCATTGAATTGTAAATTTATATATTTATTGTGTTATGGTGACTGTGTGTGCCCTGCCAAAGTTTGTATCTTAAAACTCTAACTTTCAACATGATATTCGGAAGTGGAAACTTTGGGAGATAATTAGGAGCTGAGTATGGGTCCCTCATGATGAGATGTCTTTACAAGAAGAGAAAGAGAATCTCTCCACGTACACACACCAAGGAGAGTATCCCATGAGTGCACAGCGAGAGGACCCCGCCTGCATTTCAGGACCCTCCGCAGGAACAGAATCTGCTAACAGCTTGCACTTGGACTTCCCAGCCTCCAGAATTATGAGAAATAAATACCTGTTGTTTCAACCACCTGTCTATTATGGCAGCCTGAACAGAGTTAAGACATCCGGTATGCGAATTACATCTCTATATGAAAGAAGGTAACCACAGAAAATATTCCATTAACTCATTTCCTTCTAGCAAATCAACTGTATATACTATGGAATATGATAACTTTTCTAGGATCCTGGAAAAACTCAAGAAACTTACAATTCTTAATTTTAGATTAATGAAGCCAATGGATATATTTGCACAGCAAAAAGGAACTCACAAAAATCCCTTTTTTTGTGTGTGTGTTTTTTTTGTGTGTGTTTTTGTGTGTAGGACACACAGAAACATAGCTGTCAATGAAATAAGACTGCACCGAGTTATGCTAGTCAAAAAATTGTGAAAAAAAAATTTTTAAATGACCAAAAAACAGTTTTATATGAAATAAGAAAGCTTTTAAATAAAAATACAAGCGGCAAATAAAGTTTGATATATTATTCTCCTACATTTTATGCTTTGTGTGTGACATTGTTGATAGGAGCTGTCTGCATGGATCTTCCCCAAATACCAATAATCTAATTTGGGGTCAGAGTCGTCAACAACTGGACATTTGGTTAGATTGGGGTGCAGGGGGGGAAATCCCCCCACCCTTAGATTGCTCTGAGGCTGCAAGTATGAACAAATTACCATCAGATAGATTAGTAGGAGAAAGGTCAACATCTAATAACAGAATCATGAAGAATGTATATGACCATAAATTCTAAAGAATAATGGAGGTCAGGGATATTTATCCTCTCTGTTCAGGAACCTAGGGCATCAAGGAGACAAAGGATAGAGTCTTCACATACAAACAAGACAGTAACCTCATTTTCACTCTGAAAGGAAAGAATTCTCAGAGAGGACCTATTCACTGGTAACTCTACACCCAGAAGACTTACCTGTTAACAATAATCTTCTGGGTCATAAAAGGTGGAGCAGTGCTTACTTCTTCGATTAGAGAAAAAAAGACAAAGGATAAAAGGGCCTCACAGCCTTCACTACTCTTAACCAAAACTAATCTGCTGTCTCTAAGTATGGGGATAGATTCCTCTGACTCATGGGATCTCAATTGACCTTGAATTCACACTGATGGGACACTTTCCCCAAGAGACCCATTCTGGGCATTCTGAGAAAAGCCTGTGTGAACAGGCTTTTTGGGACACTGATCCTGTGACTAAAATTATTGAAGTGCTTCAGAAATAAGTCACATTTCCATAGTGATTAGTAAGAACTGTCATCTCCCAAGCAATTAGGAAGAAATGCCATAAATGGTAGTGGATGGTGCGAGCCGTGAGGATGGGGGTGATGACAGACATCTAAGAAGGTGTAAACCTGTTCTCCTGAATCATATACAGTGTTGTAAACTAATGTTACCTCAATGAAATCATACAAAGACATTGTATTATTTTACAAAATAAACCAAATCTCTTCTGTGTTCAATTCCCTAGAGATCGCTTCCAAATCCTAAACCCGCTCGATCTGGGAAGGCTGATTGTTGCACTCAGGGCACTAAACCAGATAGTTCCTACTGCATTTAAGATGTCTTAAGTCAGTTAATTCAGAGTCGCTGTTAAGTAGCAGCTCATCAATAAATAAAGCACAACAAATCAGATTTTTCTCCCATCAGCGGTTCCAAAGTTTCTCGCTTCTCCATCGTGCTCCTTTCCTCATGAAATCAGGCTTCTCACAAAGCCAGGAGTCTTTCTCCTGCCTCCTCCATGTAGCTTCCTGCCCTCCTCCCACTTCCCCACACCTGATCCAAGGTGCGGTGGGTGGGATGGGCTGTGCTTACAGGAGCAGAAATTCCTTCAAGATAAAAGATTTCTGTGGCTGTCCTGATGTCTGAAACTAGGCTCTTATCTCTAAAAAAGCTTCTCAGAATCTTTTTGCTCTTTTTAAGCAAATAGCTATGACATTCCTAGCTTACCTGGTTCCCTAGTCATTGGAGAATAGAACTGACTTTTGGAGATAAAACCCTCTCAGAGGCAATGAGTTCAAATAACAGAAAAGGAGGTAGAAAACCTTGAACTTGAAAATCACAGCAGTTACTTAGAGTGCCACAAAGAAACACCTCAATAACCATTACTTGACTTATTGTTCCAATGAAATAGAATCCGTGCTCTGAGAGGAGGGCCTGAGACTTTCAAGGATCACATAGTGCTCAAGATATTTTTATCAGACAGTGATAAATTCCTATAATAAAGTTACTTATTTGCTTATATGTGGAAAAGTTTCATTTTTTAAAAATTGACATTTAAAGTAAAAAAAAATGTTGTCATGTGAGAGTTAACCTCTTTAAAACAACCTATTTCTGGTTACTCTGAATTAATGAAGGTGAACCTGATACAGAACACAGCTGCAGAGCTGAGAACAAGTTGTTAACATTAGTGATTCTTGGGCAATTAATATTTGGTGAAATTCTAGAGTCCCTTCCTTAAACAAATATTGAATACCTAGGGTGTACTGGATACCATATCAAGTGATATGAGGAAATAAAAACAAGCTGGATTTGGTACCTACCTCAAAAAGCCAGGTCTAGTTAGGAAGACATCCAGAGTGAGGAATAATTACTACACAATGGGGCTATACTATAAAGCTTTTACAGCTTTTTAGTAAGGAGCTGCTTATTCTGCTAGGAAGGGATTAAAAAGGCTTAAAAGAAGTTACAACTTGTGAGATGTGTCTTATTGGGATTTTAAGGGAGAAAATAAATCTTACTCTTATCCTCTTGGAATTTAAACCAACTAAGAAAAGAATTGAGAACATAATTTTGCATGTGAAGTTAGATTTGAGAAAGAGGCTTTGGCTTATGGAATGTGTGTGTTGTGGGGTGTGTGTGTGTGTGTGTGAGAGAGAAAGAGAGAGGGAGAGAGAGAGAGAGAGAGAAAGAGAGAGAGATCTTCCTTATATTTTTCTCATAGTTTACACTTCAGGAACCCCCTATATTCCCAGTAAACAGACAGTTAGACAGAGGTAGGCAGGCTGTGGATTGCCTCACACAGGCTGGATGCAGAAAAGAGAAAGGCTACCTCAGGGAGATATTTGAACAGCTAAGTCCCACTGAACAGAGAAATACAAATGTGGGGGTAGGGGTGTCAGACTTCTCCAACTATCTAGTCAAATAAGCATGTCTCCTGCCATAGAGAAAGAGCCAAACGGAAGAGGACTATTACTGAGCGGCCCCAAAATGAAATAGGATGCCCTGGGTGTGAGTCCTCACCTGTGCAGTAAAAAACTTAGAACAAGACCCAAGCGCAGGCACACATGGAAAGGTTAGTAAATGTTTCATTTACAAGGGATATGACAAGGAAAGGGGGTAAGAGAAATTAATTGGTCAATGCATCCTACCAGTAATGTTGTCAGAGCTGGGACCCCAGGTACACACTGAAGGCAGGCAAAACCAAGAGAGCACAGATACAAGTGTGTTTGGTTTCATACCAAACAAGTCTGCTTAACTCCACCCCTTGTTTCGAGCAGTCCCCTGTCAGGAAGTCAAGAGTTATGGCAGACTCATGGTACGATGGGGGTTGTAATCATTAGCATCTGGGATCAACTTGGCTTGAAGGTGGGAGTGGAGTCCATAAAACATCAGTGGGTGGGGTTCAAGGCCCTATTGCGGTTCAGATGTTTATTGTCTAATATTTTTATTCATCTGTGATATAATCTTGTTCTTCACGTGTTTAGTAATTTTTTATTGTATACCAGACATTTTGATAAAATGTAAAGGCTCCTGGTGATGTTACCTCTCTCTTTCCCTTTGTTAGAGGAGGCTGTTCATTGGAGATTGAGAGAAATTGAGGCCAATATAATTTTGGTAAGCTTTGGTTAGAGTGGGTCAGCCTCCAGTTTACCTCCACTCCTAGTGTGTGACTCTCCAGAGTTTTCAATTACAGTCTGGCAGAGTTTTGTCTCTTTAACCCAGGTAGCCTGTAGGAGATTCAGCTCTGCCCTTCAGAACTTTATAGTTAGCATTTTAGCATCCTACCTCACACACAGAGATCTGCAATTAGATGCATATCTTGATAGGGAAGCTGACCATCTGTTTGACTCTGTTGGTCTTCAATTGTCTCACCCAAGTTTTTCACAAATATATGCTCTCTGTGCTCCAGCAGCTCCCAGAATAAATCCATGGTCCAGGTAAAAGGAATCTCAGGGTCAATGCCCACTCTCCCTACAGCTTTCATCTGCTGCCTTTTTGCTTTTAGTTCACCTACACCTGACCATTTTCACTTCTTCAGCATTTCTGGACCACAGAATATTTCACTCTTTTAAAACAGAGAACCTCAGCAGGGCATTGCAGCACATGCCTGTAAGTGACAACCTAGGAAGCTGCGGTGGGGACCAGGGATCGCAGTTCAAGTTCCGCTCAGGGCAACATAGTGAGATCTAGTCCCAAAAAATAGCTGGGCATGGTGGTACACGCCTGTAATCCTAGTTACCTGGGAAACTGAGGCTGGGGATTGCTTGAGTCTGTGGTACCCCGGTAACAAGAGCCTGTGGTTCCACGGGCAAAAATAGCGAGACCTAGTCTCAAAAAAAAAATTAATCAATTAATTAATTAAAATAGAGAATCTAACCCTTCAATTACCTGCATGCCTCAGACAGAAAAAAAGCTTCATGGGGAAATTAGTCATGTGTTTGAGACTTCTAAATTAATTAATTAATCAATCAATCAATCAATTAATTAATTAAAATAGAGAATCTAACCCTTCAATTACCTGCATGCCTCAGACAGAAAAAAAGCTTCATGGGGAAATTAGTCATGTGTTTGAGACTCCTAAAATCTCTGGCTCACAAGGCCACTCTAAGTGACGTTGATGTCTCTGCACCTCCCTGACCCTCCCCACCTAGTAATCTCTGCTGGAGCCAAGCGCCAGTCCTCAGTCCAGCCCAGAATCAGAAAGTGACTCAGCGGAAATAAAGGGCAAATAATTGTCTACTCACCTTGGGGTCATCCTTTCCTTCTAAAATGTTAGTTCATTTTATTCCTGTCACTTCCTCAATTCTCTGGTGCTTTTAAAAAATGACGTGTAATTTTTCCAGTTTTTCCACTTTTTGTCAATAAGCAAGTTCACCTGCCATGATCTATTTAGGAGTAGAACTTGACTTCTCAAGTTTGGCTAAATCACTGCTCCTCTCCTCCAGCCTGCAGATGCACACACTGTTCCTGTAATCTGCCATGTTTTTCCTCAACGTCCTCTTCTCTTCTGTGAATAAAAGCCCTGGTCACCAAGTTTTCACCACAGCTCCCTTTTCCTCACTCACCACATTTCTACTAAGGAGAGGGTTGGACTCCCCTCCCACCCCCCAAACCTAATGGTGGGACAGAGGGAAAACCTGAGCCTTGGGGTTGCAAAACCTCTGTTGCCTCTTGCTTCCTACTCATTATCCTGCTTCAAGGGGAGGTGATGGCCTTAGAAAATGGATAGAAATGGGATTATTTTTTTTAGACTAGTTCTCGCTATTTTTGCCTGTGAAACGGCAGGTTCACATTGCCTGGGGTACCACAGATCAAGCAACCCCCAGCCTCGGCTTCCCAGGTAGCTGGGATTACAGGCGCGTGCCACCACAACCAGCTATTATTGGGGACTAGGTCTTGCTACATGCCCCCCGTGGGACTCAAACTGCGACCCCTGGCCCCAGCCACGGCTTCCCAGGCTGCCGCGTACTGGCATGCGCCACCATGCCCGGCCAGAAATGAGATTATTTTAAAGCAAAGACTGCTTAGGAAAATCTAGGTAAAGAATCATGGTTCAAATTGTGGCTAAAGTGAATAAAAAATATTTGAGTATTTTTAATTGGGAGATTTAAGGCCTTCCCCCAAACACAAACAGAAATTAGATTCCAGTTATTTCTCCAAAACCCAACTGAGTGGCAACTCAACTTCCAAGCAGTAGCAAATCCTATTCTGAAGCAAGATGTGGCCTCTGAGCAGGTGTGCTGAGTGGGAAGCTTGAGTGGAAGGAGGCATTCACATGCACAAGCACAAGATAACATTTGCATCAGTCTGAGGAACAACCCCACCTAACATTTCCACCCCAGGTGCCCTTCTCCTCACCTGTCTCATCTCATCTGGCTCTGCCCTGCAGAACCTCACCTGGCTGCTCACTCATTCAGTATCCCACCTGGCCCCTGTGGGCCAGGAGGAGGCTGAAAGAGCTCTGCAGCTCCTGTAGGACGGAGGCAGACTTCACGCCTCACACTCAGCTGTTTCTCTGCACAACAGCAGACATAGCAACTCTGATAAATCATTTGGAAAACTCTCCCTTTCTCCTGCACTGCTGCTGCTGTGGCTTTACAAAAACTTCATTTTCCAGTGGGAAAACAAACGTGTGTCTCTTCACAGTCTTCTGCATCCTCATACAGCCCAGCTGAGCCTCTACCAAGATGCAGTTGCTAGGCGACCTACAGACAAACTTCAAGAGTAGCTTCTACATCTCTCTGAAGTACTCTATTCCACCCCAGTGAAGGTACACTTGCAAAAATAAAAAAGGAAAACACACACCATTTCGGAGTCAAAGGAGACTTTGCGACTGTTAGTATAAAAACAACAAAGCTGTCTACTAGCATACAGTAAAATATAGACTTAACTTTTAAAGTTTCGCTTGTAATTCTGCTCTCTGTTTTTCTGGGATGTATGGTGTGCTGAACCTCTATGAAGTAAGAAGGACTTTTTCTTTTCATGTTCCTTCTAGAAATATGAAAGTGATGGTTTGGATCATAGAAGGGAACCTGAAAAAGATAAATAAGGAGTCAGAAAAATTCTTCTACATTGAACTTGCAAATGTGAAGGTTGTAGTTGGTTAAGCAAACATCATTGACCCCTTGGAAGATATGGGAAATTCAGTTAAATGAAAAAATCCTAAATTGTTCACAAAGAAAATATGTGCAGATGTCACAGATTATTAAATAATACGTGCCACTGGCAGATCTAATTTTGTTCTTCCCACAGCAGGTGGTAAACAGGATGTTGAGGCAGTGAGATTCGAGTCAAAATTGGAAAGGACCCATTGGCAAGGTCCACTTATAAACGGGAATCCTGCCGGACATCCTGGACTGAGGATCCTGTGTCTCTTTCAGCATTTCCCAAAGTTTCCCATCCGGGACAGGCTGGCCCCAGGATTATCCTGGCACCTCTTCTTTATGCCTGAAAAACTGGAGAGATGGGCAGAAGAGTCATGTGCCAAGATGGAACCACTTCCTCACTCAACCAGGGCTTTCAACCAGCTCCAAAACTTGAACTCATTCAGTTCTTCACTTAGAACAAAAATATTATGTTGCGATGGTTCTGAAACAATGTCAGCATTGTGTTTGCTTGTGGTGGTTCAACGAGCTATATAGCGAATGTTAGTTATTCAACTGGACTTTGTCATTAGTGCCAGCTAGTAAAAGATATTTCTCTTTGCACTTTTTACTCATAAATTAATAATGTTATGTATTATTCATAATTGCATATTATTAACTAAGGTTTACTTTTTAATCAAGTGTTAGTGGCTGACCATTCACTCACAAGACTTGTCAGGGAGGACAGCTCATGGTTGCAAGTCTGTGTCTCTCTCACCAATGTTCCTGAGCATCCCAAGGCCACGCGGAGTCCTCCAGCCTTTCCTCCCTCCGCCTTCCCCTCTGCTTCCCACCATGTTTCTCACAGAGGACTTGGGACTTATTTTATTGGGTTTTATGAGCTTGTTTTCTTTCATTATATTTTGCAAATGCTATGGAACTATTTGGTTATTACTTTCCATTTTCCCGACTTATTTCACTTTCCATAATCATTTTAAGTCCTACCCAGATGGTCACAAAAGGCAAGATTCATCTTTTTTAATATAGGAATGGTATTCCAGTAGGTATATAAGTCACCAAGTCTTTATTCAGTCATCTGCTAATGGGTAATGGGCCTTTGTTTAAATTGATTCCAGGTGCTGGCTGCTGTGAATAATGCTGCAATGAATACGGGGTTGGGGTTGGGTGGGCAGCATCTTTATCTTTTTGAACACACTGATGTGTGTTGTTTCCTGCCATTTTGCCTTTTTTTTTAAATATATATTAGGTCTCACTATGTTGCTGGGATAGTTCTGAACCCACGAACTCAAGTGATCCCCAGCCCCAGGCTCCCCAGATAGCTGGGATTACAGTCTGCACCTGGCAGTGTTTTCTGTCTTTTAAATACGGGCCTCTTTCACAGGTGTAAGGTGATGATCTCATTGTGGTTTTGATTTGCATTTCCCTTATAATAAGTGATACTGAGCATTTTTCCCTATGGTCTGTAGGCCACATCTATGTCTTCTATAGAGAAGTATCTATTTAATTCTTTCGTTCAGTTTTTGATTAGGTTGTTTGACATTTTTTGTTGTTGTTGAGTTGTATGGGTTCTTTATATATTTTGGAAATTAACCCCTTATCAGATGCAAATATCTTCTCCCAGTCAGTTCATTGCTTTTTTGTTTTCGCAGTGATTTCTTTTGCTATAGAAAACTTTTAATACTTGAGTTAGTCCCATTCATTTATTTTTGCTTTTGCTTCCTTTGCCATTGGAGTTGAGTCCTAAAATACATCTCTGAAGTTGATATCAAGGAGTGGATCATCTCTTTTCATCTATGTGTTTTATGATTTCAGGTCTTATATCCAAGTATTGAATATTTTTGATATACTTTTAAAGTTCTAGTTTCATTTTATTGCATGAAACTCTACGGGTTTCTCAACATCACATGTTGGAGAATATTTCCTTTCTCCATTATATGGTCCTAGCTCCTTTTTCTATATACGTATGGGCTCCTTTTTCTATATATGTATGTATATTTCTGGGACCTCAATTCTAGTCTATTGGTCTGTGTATCTATCTTTGTTTCAATACACTAGTGTTTTTTATTATTATCACTTTATAATCTAATTTGAAGTTGGGGAATATGGATTATTTAATTTTTATCAACAAATGTTTTGGTCATTCTGGCATCAAATTTCAAGATTACTTTTATTAAATTTAAAATTATTCATTGTTTTCTGTAAATACTGCAGATTCAGTGCCAATAAAGGAATAGGATATTTGATGAAGTATTGCACATATTTAGTCAGACTCTCACACCCACTTCCTTGTCTTTGTTGAATGCTTGGATTACCGGCTATGTACTTTTGTCAGTTGCAATCATGGTACAAGTACATTTTGATTTGCACTCACAGTACTCATCACAGTGTTCATTATAGGTTCTAAAAGTTTAAGTAATTCATTTCTCTGAAGAGTTTATATTTCTTTTCCTTCAGTTTTTTTCTTTTCTGAGTTCTACTATGTAGAATTTTCTATTTTTGTCATCTTTACTTATTCTCATATTTTCAAGGGTCTAGAAAAATTAAATGCGGTGTATTCCACAATTTTAATATGTAATTGTCAAGCATGTAAGTGAGCTCTTGTACATCAACGAGGCAGCTGAGCAGCACACACGGAGAGGCAGATTTCTGTGGAGACCTTGATGCGCAAGACCATAACCCTTCAGGACTAGTGACCAGTGATGGTGCTGAGAATGTCAGAACCAAAATCAAAGACAAGGAGGGCATCCCACCTGGTCAGCAGCCCTGGATCTTTTCTGGAGGGTGGTTGGAGGATGGTTGTGTTCTCTTAGAGTACAATATTCAAAGAGTTCACCGTGCTCTTGATGCTGGACCTGTGGTGGCATCATCCAGCCACCCTTCCACCAGATACAACTGGGGTGAGTCACACATGCTATGCTCACTGCACCCCCACACTGTCAACTGCAGCAAGTGCAGCCACACTAACCACCAGCACCCAGAGATAAAGGTCAGAGAAGACCCCCAATCTACTCTACTTCCCATAGGGTGGTCTCCAGTCTACCACGTTCCCAGGGCTCCAGTGATGTTTCCTTTTTATTGACTGGGGGGAATGTGTAAGTGACCATAAATTTAAAAATAAAAATGAATTGCTAACTCACTTCAAACATGTTATCTTTGAACCTTTACATCCACACATTTCAGAGTAATCAGAACCATATACTATTACAAAAGGTCTCTCAGTCACCACAGGCACCAGTTATGAAATATCTCAGAACTGGAACCACAACGTGTAGCACAAATAGAAGCACAAAAATAAAATAGAATTCTCTTTCAACCTAACCAGATTAGATCTGGAACAGGAAGAAAGGAAAAAAGTGTGACATGTCCTACATGTCACTTTGCTCAATAAAATTATAATCCACATCAATAATCTTAGTATTAATTAATACTAATTAATCTTAACTAATGAATCTTAACTCCTAAAACTCTTCCTTTTCTGTTCTGTTTCCTACAATCTTAAAGCAAGGACTTCTGCAGAAAGACGGGTGTCTTGTCCTTACCTACCCGGCAACCCTCCATGTTTCTGGAATTTACCTTAAGAGAAAAACATCCTGCACTTTGACATCCTGCACTTTCCCACTAGATCACTATGGGGAAGAATTCCTGGCCAGAGAAATCAGTGCCCTGGGCACTCCTTCTGGAATCCAAGCAGCTCATCCCAGTTCCTACTCTTTGTTCACCCCAGAGTAGCACTTGTTGGCTTCCCAGGGACTTCCAGGCTTTGGTGGAAGGAATTTCTAGGTGGTGGAATATTTGCTACTACTGAGGGGAGGAAATAGGAGTTTCTGGGCATAGAACCATGCTGAACCATCACCAGAGGTTCCCCTTTCCTCTGATTGCGGTACAGTTGGAGCAACAGCATTGTCACATAGTGATCTGAGCATCCTTTTCCTTCAGGGCCTTCCCTACTGGACAGTCCTTCATACATCTGGAATAATCTTAGGGGAAAAACTATCTGTTTCAGCATCTGAATACTATCCCTCACACACTATCCCTTCCACAATTCTTTGTGGAAGAATTCCACAAGGATTCTGGAACTTCCAGAGACTTCCTCTTCACCCCCATCACAAGCACCCAGATAAGGCCTGGAAAGAAGTTGTGGTTTGGGGCCCTCATGGTGTTGGGTGAGCCCAGGTGCCCAACCAGGTTGCTCAGCCTTCAGGTCTTCTCCGGGCACAGGTCTCCTTCCCGTGAAGGCAAAACTCAGAAGCTAACAGCAGAGGGAGCCCGCAGCCTGCTCTTGGTGCTCAGCTGGGCTTTTGAGGAAAGAAACTATCCCAGGGGCTCCTTGGCTCTTTGCAGTGGAAGCTGCGGCACAGAAAACACAAGCTGACTGTAGTGGATGTGTGCCAAGGGCCCACTGTGGTTTCCTCTCAGATTTATTGCCTCTGTCTCGTTAACACGTGAGCCCACCTTTTCAGTGTGTTCATAACAAGCGGGCAACAGAGAGACTTTTTCTACAAAAGTTCATTTTTCTCAGAGACTGACGGTGTACTCTCCGAGGGAATTTACTCTCCTTTCGGATTCTTGTACACTGAAGAATCCTTCACTCCCTGGAGTTGAACTGTGTTTGCCCTTTCTGCTGCCTGTCTTGGGACGGCTCATCTGTGAACACATGTGAACAGCTTTACAGACGCTATTTCCGAAGCCCCTGAGAGTGTGTCCATAAGAAGCGCCTTTTGATAATGAGACTAATCAACTCCTTCGCCAGCTCTCCGACCTCCTAAAAGGGATTTAAAGCAAGACATTCTTTGCCTTGTGCTAGAAGATCATTTCTGAAGAGGGGCTGAATCCAATCAAAGTAAAAAAAAAAACAGTGATCTGCCTCTTAAGAAAAATGCAAAGAAGAAAAGGAGCAAAGGTAGCCTCCATTTGCTCCCCAACCCATCTCAAAGCCAGGGTTTCAGCCTCCCCGCTTCAGCTGTAACAGCTGCCTTCCCCACCTTCCTGCTCAAGCGCTACATGGACCTGAACAGGTGCTGTGTATTTCTTGGAATCAGTGCTCAGCTCCACAGTGGACTCTCAGAAGTCCACTTTCATGATGGCGCTTCCCCTTTACTCTTCCTCCACACCTACCCTTGGGATGCCTGGCTGTTGTGTGGAGTCCATTTAGCCACCTCCATCAGCGCCATAACTTCCAATTCACATCAGGAGATGCTATAGAAAACAGTGTCATGATGAAGGCCAACGTGGACAGCACCAATTAAAGAAGCTGGACTTACATCTCCAGACAGACACAAGAGGCTCAAGAGTCCAGAGGGCCAGGATGGGGTGACAGAGAAGGTGAGTACAGGGCTGGGCTTGGACTAAGTGATAGATTCATAACTCCCACGAGTTATGAGTGCCTTCCCAAGAGCCCTGTTCATGAAGGACAGGTCCTGGTCGGGGTGGGACATGGTGGTCACGGGCCATCCTCAAACTCATCAGACAGATTTGTCATCAGCGTCCTCCCTGAGACCTGAGTCATGTGTATGCATGAGACACCCTGAGAGAGCTTTTGTGCTCGACCACAAAATCAGCATTGTAAACATTACTCAACAGTCTGAAACAACCAGTCAAACCCAACAAGATGAAATATAATTGTGATAAATGTTTTAGATGCAGAAGGAATTCCTGAAAATGTCCCCTGTGAAAAAGTCTGGGAGTTGCCACTGAGCTCATGGGGAGGGGCAGGCAAAAAAACAAAAAGAGTGATCTTTGGTGGCATCACAAGGCTCTGGGGTGGTTCCCAGCCAGGGGATATAGTGTCTATTTCTGCCTATCACCCTGTGAAATGAAACCAGGTAAATAAGGAACTAGAATGGTGGGGAGACCTAGGCTAAGACAGCAATCCCAGAATGCTCGGTGCAGGACAAAGGACTGGGTGCTGGGGGAGCTAAGGTAGCCACGACGAAGTGGACAAAAGACGCTGAGGAAAGCTTGCTTTAGGTTTCCAAGGCTATAAGGGACCCTCACAGGCACCAGGAACAGAGCACTGGAATCCCACAAACTTGTGTTCAAACCCAGCTGATGAGCTGAGATTTCCTTTGTCCTCCTGAGCCACCTCAGCTGTGAAGCCACCAGCACTGGAAGGCAGATGTGGGAGCTTGGAAAGTGCGGGAGTGCACGGTCACCAACTCTGTCACTCTTAGGGAGCAGTTAGAGGCGGCAAGTTTTAGCTGCTTGTGAAAGAGATGCCTAGCACTTGGCACTTGCCCTTCACAGAAGGCAGTCTTGTGGGGCCATAGATGTTCAGGTGGGTCTGATGCTAAAGAAGGACATCTGTGTGTGCTTGCCGCCCTTGAGAGAGTGTTGCAAGTTTTACCCTTTGTCCAGGAGAGAATTAGCAAGGGTGCCCTTCCTGCCTTTGAAAAAAGAGCTGTGCTGGGCCCCCATCTGGTTACCCTGTGCTGACCCCCTTCAGCCACCATGATGGAGAACAGCCCATCAAAGGCCGGGGATGGAGAGGTCCCCACATAGGGAAGCGCCATGGAGGTTCTCACTAAGCCTGAGCGAGGGCTTTTCTTGATTCCATTTCTGGCTGCTCCTCCTGGTCAGTTCTCTGGCCATTTAGAGTTAGGATCATCCAGTGGGGCTGGCTACTAACCCTAAGGCTCTCAGGAGGGGGAGGTTCAAGGGAGATTCAAGGGAGGTTCAAGTCCCCAGGCTGGGACTCCAGGAGCAGAAACTGTGTGGCCAGCCTGTCCTATACCTTCAGAGGCAGGCAGAGGGTGTCAGGGCCCCACAGACTAGAATGCTGGAGCATCTCTTTCCTGTCAGCACAGCATCTCTTTACTGTCACTGCTGCTGCAGACAGCTCCCCTGGGGCTTTGGCTGCTGTCTCCCAGCCTGGCCATGACTCAGCTGACAGGCTCCTGGTTGCTGCAGGGCCTGCAACTTCACTCTAGCTGCCTCCTGAAGGTGCTGCTTGCTCTGTCCTTTTAGCAGCCCAGAGGTGACCATTTGAAGGTCACAGGGTTGTCCACAATATGTAGCAAACTTGTGTTCTTAGGAACGAGATGAGACCTCAGGGCCTAACCTTTCAGGTTGGGCTCCTCTCAGAACCTACAATTGCCAGTCTTTGCCAGGAGTTCTTGGGAGCAGTTCTTGGTCTTGGTGGGGAAGAGGAGCCAGAAGGGAGGGTGACTGTCTCTTCCTCTGCCAGTCTTTTCTGATGGCACTCAGGCCAAGCTGGTAAGAAAATGGAAGAGAGCGTTCAGCACCTGGTAGAACCCAGAACCATGAATGGAGAGAGGGGAGTGAGGAGTAGAGAAGTTGAAAACTGCCTGTCCTTATTCCCAAGACCCAGTGAGGAAAGGGGAGAATTGCCTCAGGTAAAATTGAAATTAGTTTTCATGTTTATTACAGTTCTTTTTAAAGACTTGAGATTATAATGGATGCATATTAGTTTTAAGTGTTTGATATAACTGCTTATTTATATGTAGTGTGAAATGATCACTACAATAGGTTTAATTGACATCCATCACCACAGTTTTTCTTATGAGAACTTTCAAGATTCACTCCCATAGCACCACTCAAATATATATATTTGAATATATATTTGAAATTAAATTATATATAATTTATAATTTATTATAATTTATTATATAATATATTTATATTATATTTATATATATATTTATTATATAAAATATATAATATAGTTAATTTCATTTATATATATGAAATTAAATATATTTGAATATATACTTAACAATAGTATTGTATTAACAAAACAATAGTTTTAATAATACTATTGTTAACTATAGTCACTGTGCTATACATTATAATCCCAAGATTTGTTTGATAACTGGAAGTTTGTAATTCTGTCACAATTTCATCCCCAACTTCCAGTTCTCTCTACCTCTGGTAACTACCAATTTGTTCTCTGTACCTACTTTTTCATGACTGAATAATATTCTATTGGGCACTGTTGGGCACTCACATCTGGGCTATTGAAATAATACTGCAATGAATATGGGTGCAGATGTATTTTATATGTAGTGAAAAATGAGTTTTTTGGGGATAACATTTTTGCTCTTCCATATGTGCTCATGTCTACTCACCCCCAAACTACCCGAGCACCTTTGCTATGTGGCTCCTAGACTAACTTGTTAGTTCTTGGCTTCTGGTCTAGGTACCCACCATGGATCATCTGTCTCAGAGATAAAATATGTTTCCTACAACTCACATTCCCTGGTCCCAGTTTTGTCTCTAGAATACAAAGATTAAGTCTGATCATGTTTAATCTTAAAAAAAATGAGATTATAATTGATACATACTAGTTTCAAGTGTTGAACAAAATTGCTTATTTGTATATAGTGCAAAATAATCACCACACTAGGTCTAATGCATGGCATAGGTCAGACACCTGTCCTACCTACCCCTATCAGGCCTTGTCTTTAGGGGACAGGACCACTTGGACCTCATGTCTGTAAGTGAAGTCCTACTTCTCATCCATCTGGAACCTCCTATATTAAGCAAGACTGCATTTATGGTATATGCATTAATCAGGTGTAGCCTCATGAATTTGAAATGTGCTTACACCGAGCTGAGTTTATCTTGTTACCAACTAAAACAAGAGGGTTTACTGAGCAAATTCATTGTCTTAAAACTGAAGAGCAAAGTTTAAGAAATAACTGCTTTCAAATATCCTTAAGTCTTTAGAAAAATTACAAGGTTCAGTTACAAACCTATCCTCCCCCTCCACTAAGGCAGGTGCTTAAAGAGCTATCTCTAGACAAACTTGTTACTCACAGTTTGCTATGTGGACTTGAATAAAAGTCTTTAACATGTATTCTCTGAGAGTTTTAACTCCCAGGAACACAGGATAGGTGAGGGTGAGTGTGGTAGGGAGTGTGTATTAGAGAGTATGTATGATGGTGGGAGGCTGGTGTTGGAGAAGGAAATGGCTTGGATTTGGTGACATGATCCCAAAGGACCAACTCAAATGTCTGCCTGCCGGGTGAGCAGCCCACGTGCTTGCAGTGAACTAGGAGCAAGTAAGGCAGGAGCAAGTGGAGGTGTCAGTGCTGCACTGGAGAACTTGTGTTCTTCCCAGCCATTCTTACTTTGGTAGAAGGTGCTAGATTTTGTTGGTGGAGAGACAGCTGAGGATGTTGTTCTTAAATGCTGAGTTACAGAAATGATAGGGGAGGTGTGTGGGGGGAGTGCTCATTATGAAATCCAGAGGTAGGCCAACAAGAATTTTAAAAATGTCCTGTGAGGCCAGTGCATTGCAAGGAGTACAGCACTGGTTAGGGTAAAGGAATGACAGGGGCTCGGGACAAGGTCCCTGCAGTAAGAGATCCAGAGTCTGGGTCAGAGTTTAGGGGCTTCTGTCTGGGGCATGATTCAGGCTGAGAGTGGGTCTTGAGTGGTACATGTTAGAGGGTAAAGGGAGCTGAGTGGGCTTCAGGGCGGGCCTGCGTCTGGCAGAGGAGCTGTTAAAGAGGCACAATGAGATGTGCTCATTTAGAATAAGCGATGGAAGGAAATTTGAGATATGCATGTTCACAGACTACAGGAGAGCTGACGGTATAATGAGACGTGTAATGAGAGACGGGAGAGGTTAAAGCTCTCTTGGGTCTCAGGTATGATGACTCAGGTGCTCAAAGGCAAGACATAAGAAAATGCTGGATTGAGAAGGATGGAGGCCCTTTTGGGCTGACCTTATGGGGACCAAAGCAGCATGCAGCTACCAGGCCTGAGGAAAGGTAGGAAGTCTGTGGAAAGGAGAGCAGCAGAAAATAAAACCGAGGTTAAAATGATCTTGCAGAGACAGCTAGCACCTTCAAGCAGCAGTTCATTGAACAGATGCTGATGATAGGCAACCTTTCCTGCTCCCTGGGCAGAGCAGAACCTAGGGCTGTTATGCAGCATGATTAGGGGAATATCTGACCATCTAGAGCAGGTTTGTGGGCAGTAGGGAATGTGCTTGCCTAGTAACCTTGAGGTTGGCTAGGTTCGGGGAGAATGGCTGAATGTGCTGGGTAGATGGTAGAGGTTGGAGCCTGGAGCTGCACTCACCCAGCCTGAAATTGAAATCGGGTTGGAAAGGAGGGAAAAATCTCCAACTTACCCACAGATCCGTATCACCTGCACATAGCAGTTGCCACTCAAAATACAGTTTAACAAGGGATTTTATTAACAAGGGAGTTCAACAGGGAAAACAAAAAGTCCTTAAAGCCACAAGCGGCAGTTATTTTACTCTAGTCATGATTCTCAGTCCCAAAGGTCCCAAAGACCCAGTCCAACCAAGATGGTGTCCCTTTGCCCCTCTAAACCTCAGAGGTTGGCACTCTGCAAAGTCCAATTTTTCTCTGGCATCTTATCTTTTCTTCTTCTCTCTCCACTATCCCGAGCTGCTCCGCTTCTTCAAGGTGCTTCAAACTTCTTCCACAATTGCTGATGTACTAATGAGCTTTCCAAATTCCTGGCCATCACCAAGTACCAGCTTTCCAGGCCACCTTGCTGCAGCATCACACTCTTCACACTGGCCACCATGACTCCTCACCACCACCAGCTCACTCTTCCAGGGGGCTTCTGCCCCGCCTGGTGACTCAGGTTACTCTACCCACCTGCCATTCTCTTCTCTCCTCTCTGGAAGGCTCCGCTTCTACGTCCTTTTCCAGGTGCCAAAACCCCTGAGGTCTCAGCTTCACGTAGTTTTGCTTCTCATGCAAAGCCTCTCTCAGTTGTTTCCTCCACCAGTTTTTAACTGTCACAAGTTTTAAACTGCCATGACCCCAAGGGTAGGGGAGAGGCACCCCGTTTCAAAACCAAGCTCCAGCCCTGGTGTGGCCACCCACTGAGGGCCTAGCCAAGGACCTCTAACTGCCTCTGACTCCCCCATCCCCCACCAATGTCAACAAGGTCATTCCTTACTAACCTGTTAAGTAGTTTCTTATCCTTAGTGGCAGTGAGGACAGGCCAGTCCTGTCCAGGTAGCACAGGAATTTGGAAGTCAGGCAGCAGAAAGTTTCATACCCAGGGAACTGTAAATGACATTTTAGTCAAGAGAAAAAAACATGTTCTTTCTTTTACCTTACTCTAACTTTTACCTAAACTCTCAGCTGTTGGCGAAGCCTGTTTTCTCCTGTGAGGTACTCTGTGGTCAAAATAATGTCAGAATAAAACCTGGGCACCTGGACATGGCTAAGTACCATGTAGTTAGTTTCTTTTTTTTTCAGTCACCAGTGGAAACCGTGACTGCTCTTTGTCAATCTTTTAAATCCTATTCTTTGACAGCCCTACTTCTATATCACCTTCTGGAAAATATTAAGTCTGTAAACCAACTTGCAAAATCACTGCCCCTGGTGATGGGACATGTGGGAGAACAATCCTCCTGGTGACCCAAATGCAAGCCCAGGCTTGAGTCACTATACTAAAATATACAGAAAAGCGTTAAAATCACTTGACTGATAGACAACTTTATTCTGATTCCAGCATACTCTATTAATACACTGAGACTCTGTCCTAAGAAAACAAAGTATATTAACATATTGGAAACAAAGGTCAAGAGCAGATGTGAGTACTAGTGTCTCTAATTAACCAGTCATCTGGTTTACATATATGGTTCCATTTCTTTTTTTAAAGCCTCCACCAAACCACCTGTGGTCATACCCCATTCTATCTCTTTTCCCTAAACGCTTGTCCCCTTTTATTTCTGGTAACCATTATCTTCCCTTTCTGGCAAGTTCAAATTTTTATTTCTACTATTTACATATAATTGTTTTAAAGATTATATATATATTCTGCAGACGATTGAAATAATTTGAAATCTTTCATTTTTGACTGATTTCACTGAACGTAATTACCTCAAGTTGTCCCAAATGCCACCATTTCATCTTCACAGCTGCATGATATTCCATTGAATATATGTGCCACAGTTAAGCCATTTATCCACTGAAGGGTATTTAGGCTGGTTTCATGATTTGGCAATTGTATAGATAGCCTATTTACATGGTGTAGATAGATCTTTTTGTATTAGATTTTTTATGTTATTTGGAGAAATACCTACTAACAGTATTGCTGGGTCAAATGGGGTTTCCTTTTTTATTTTCTTGAGACATTTCTATATCATTTTCCACAAGGACTGTACCAGCTTGCATTTACACCAACAGTGGAGGAGAGTCCCTTTTTCATTGCTACTTCACCAACACTTGTTAATATTGTTCTTTTTCATATGAGTATTCTCATAGGGTGGGGAATGTGATTTTTAAATTGCATTTCTCTTATAAATGATGTTGAATGCTTTTTAGATCCATAGGCCATCTAAACACCTTCTTTAAAGAAGCGCCCATTAAGATCCTTTGCCTGCTTTTTAAATGGGTCACTTGTTTGCTAAGTACTTTGTAAATTTTGGAAATGAAACTCTTGTAGGATGTATGGTATACAGATTTTTTTTTCTCCATTCTATAGGTCTCCCTTTTGTTCTAGTCATTGTTTCTCCTGAGGTACAAAAGCTTTTATGATATAATCCCATTTATTTTTGCTTTGTTTCCCTTGCTATTGGGGTTGTACGCCCAAACACATCTTTGTGATAGAAGTTTTGTAATGTGTCTCTGTATTTCTTTCAAGTACTTTATGGTTTTGGTTCTGATGTCCAAATCTTTAATCCATGTTGAATGAATTCTCATGATGCTAAATGTTTTTTTTTTTTTGGGGGGGGGGCACATGGCTATCCATGTTTTCCAGCACCACTTACTAAAAGTCTGTTTTTCCCAGTGTGTCCATTTCCTTCGTTGAAAAGGAAAGAACTTATCTCTGGGTTTTCAATTCTGCTCAATTGGTCTGCATTTGTTTTTGTTCAAGTATAACACCATTTTAATTACTGTTGCCGTGTAAGTTTGAAGTGTGAGACCTCCAGTTTTCTTTTTCTTGCTCAAGCTTGTTTCATTATTTCTGGCCTTTTATAGTTCCATATAGATTATTTGTTTCCTTAAGTTACTGGCATTTTGATAGGTATTGTATTAAATCTGTACGGTACCATTTAATTCTTAAAACAATGTATGAAGCTGTTACTATTTTACCAGCCAAGGAAACCAAACTCAATGAGATCAGGTCAATTACCTTAAAACACAGCTGCTATATATTGGGCAGGTTTTGTGTCCTAGTCCAAATCAATTGCCTTTTTTCATCAGAGTATGATGATCCTTTATACTCAGTGACATAATTCAGAGAAAAGATAGTCAATATTACTGTGGTATCATTCTTTTAAAATCACAGTTCTTGTATAACAATGTCTAAGTCATAACTGGCTATGTGCTTTTGACCAAGGTGTGCCTGCTACCTTGTACTTTTACTAATTTCATTCATTCCAGTCTCAGATAGTTGCTAGAACACTGCACTATTATTCTGGAATGTGTTCAAGTCATCACTGTACACATTAACTAGAGGCCAAGGGTGTAAGTTTGCTGGCCCTATTTCTTTTGCTCTTGGGAAACCATTTTTCTATCTAAAGAGTTAGAAGCATAAGCACTGTACAACTTCACTTGTGTGATATGCTGAGGCAAAAAATATGAATTAAACAACCAAATCTGGGACTCTAAGACCAAATGAGTGGTTACCAGAAGGGGAGAGAGAATGGGAAAATTAAGTAAAAGGGGTCAATTGTATGCTGAAGGATAGATTTGAACTTTTAGTGGTGAATTTATAGTATATTCAGATGTTGGTTTATGATGTAAACTCACAGCCTAAATTACAACACAGTGTTATTTCACAAAATAAAGAGTAATACAATCCCATCCGTTTACGCCCTGCCACAGATCTGGAGTGTAACCAATGAGCTCCTCCAGTCAGCCTCATCAACGAAAAGCCTCCATCAAGAAAGCAAGCTGCATCTTCTCCCAGCAACTTCCAACCCACTTGCCAAGTGCTTCAGAAACTACAGACCAGGTAAGAGTCGTGGTCTAAACGGACCCTGTTAGCTCGTTAATCACAGTATCTTGTGGCATGCAGTGTTACCCTGTCTCGTAGTTTTAGAATTTGTAGAACTGTCAAACCAAATAAGGGGAAGTAACTCTACTGTCAGCTCTCAATTAGCTGCATCATTGGAGAAGAACAGTGACGTGGCAGATATAAAAAATTTGGTTCCATTTGGTTTTGGAATGCATTATGATTTTTTTCAGTAGATTAACTTTTCTAATTATATTTTGCACAGCCTAATATTAGCAGGCATTTATATTCCCAAGCGCACAACATGCAATGTTGAGAGAGGCAGTAGAGGCTGTCCAAAAATGTGCTGGTCTTGGGGGATGAAAATGTTATGGAAAATCCACACATGGATAATGAAGGGGGAACTAATTATAAAGGGCTCTGAGAATATTAAATCATAAGCAGAGAAGGCAAATTAGGAATTCTCTATGGACATGTGGACAGAGTAAAAAAGCTTATTAAATTTCTAAAAGGGACAGAAACTTTAATGAATCATCTTTGGTATTGGTAGGTCCTGATGAACAAAAGACAGGCTACAAGGAGGGTGGTCTTTCAAAAAAGAAAACCTCAAGCAATAACACAAAAGCGTTTTAAAAGAGCATTTAAAATGAATTTTATTGTTTGAATTTTACAAGTAGTCTTTAAAGGCTTCAAACAAGAACTCTGTTGCAAAACTCTAATAAATAGCTTGCCCCAAGTCCCCAACAAAAGTGAAACAATAAAAACTAAACTCAGATGGATAAGCAAGACTTCAGAATGCTTGGATGTTAGAGATATTTCTCATTTACAAAGAGATACCAGGTAATGTACAATCTCCTTCATACAAGTCAGAGAGAAAGAGCTAAACAATGGAGACCTTCACAAAGCACTCTGAAATCTTCCTACTTCCATGATAGGAATGTAACCAGGAAAAAAAAAGTCCCATGGAGAAATCACAATCAGGAATGAAATTGTAGCATAGAAGTTTGGTGGCGCGGATGAGAGAGGGGAGGAGAGGGGAAAACCCAACCCCATGTCTTTCAGGGATGGAGGGATGAAAAAGGGAATGAGCTGAGTTGACTGGGACAGGGAACTTCTGGCAGATGCCACTAGATTGCAACAGTTCCCTCAGACCAGCGTTGCCACTGAAGGGAATGGGTTCAGGAGAGGGAGGATTATAAAGGCAAAAAACAAGGCCACCAGGGGCTCCCCTTGGTGCTCTCAAGACCAGTGGGCCTGCGTCTCCGTGCTCCGCAGGACGGCGGGCCTCGGAACACGGGCCCAGGGGTCCAAAGCAGCAGCATCACTAGATTGGAGAAGACAGCACATGGACCGTTTCTGTGGTAGACACCTGCGTGGATGGCTACACAGAGATGTAGGGTGCCGTGCATCAGGTGCACACTGGGGCATGCAGGGTTGAAAGCCCATTCTAGTCACAGTCATTGCTCCTAAGCAAGTATTAAAAGTCACAGTTCAACACTCACTTCTAGTTACAAGTGCTGGCCACGTCTTGCTTTGGAGAGGAGGGCTGGTTTGTTTATATTTTAGCCAATTTAGAGCAAGCTTTAAAAAAAAGCCAATTTTGTTACATTTTAAACTATACTTTTGACCAAAATGTATACAAATAAGAATTTGGCTTGGACAGTGGTGATTATCAATGAATGTGGAGAAGCTTGCTTTGAATTAGTGGGACTTACGAAGTACAAAAAGGGCTTTAGTTCTGAGGAACACCTGGGTCCACTTCCCCAGGGAAGGAGGACAGATGGAGCATGGCCACAGGTACCATCTCTGCCTCTCTCCCAGGTCACTCACTTGCCAGTGTTTGCTAACCCCAGACCTGAAGATCTCTGTAAGATGGATACACACAGTGCTAGCTCATCATAACTCATTGAGGGAGGTGGGTATTTGCTAAATGCAGCCCCCTCTCCAGGCATTTTAGGAATAAGGAAGTACTCTCCCCAGTCCCCCAAAAAACAATTTAAAAAAGCTTTATTTTCCTAGGAACAATGACATTTGTTGAGATGAAAAGGGAAAGCTTGGGTTACCTGAAATAGATAAGAAAGAGTGGCATATGGGCCTGGGGGAGAGAGTGGGGGACCCTGGTCCCAGGCCCAGTTTCTTTTTAAATACATAACACATAAAGATAATTGTGCAAAAAAATAAAGACATTCACATTTTAGCAGTTAAACTTTTATTTTACTTTTTAAAATTTTTATTTACTTTTTTTTGTTTTTTCTTTTCTACAAAAGGCAGATAATGATTGTTGATCTGCAGTTGTGTTGTGCACTCCCTGAAAGGGGGCAAGGTAAGGAGCGTGGGGTGGGGCGGGGGCACTCAGAGAAGGCTTTCAAAGGCATAGCTACGGGCGAGCATCCACCTCGCCTCCCCTAACTCATGTCTATGGTATTGAAGACCCACTCGGTGAACTTCTTCAGCTTGTCGGAGGCATTCTGGGACTCCTCCTGCAGTCTCAGGTTGTCCTCCCGCAGGTGCTGAACCTCGGCCTGAAGATGGGCCTTGTCTTCCTTTTCCTGGGAGGCAGAGCAGAGCAGAGGACAACTAAAGGGAGGGCTCCACCTCAGCCCAGAGCTGGGAGAAGCAGCCCTCTGTTTGACCCCTGGGCCCTCTCCATTCTGGGCTCCACTACCAGTGGGCTGCACGGCCTGGTACGAGGCAGGAGTCGCTTGAGCCGGCCAGGGCCAGCACTCCCAGAGCTCACCACAGCTTTACGTAGGAATGTAACTGTCTTACTGCACCTTTCACACTCTTGTTTGTAAAGACTGTCTCCAGCTAGACTGTTTAAAACAGTCAAAGCCACTCAAGTATCCAAGCAAGATTCAGACTTCTTGGTGCGCAAGACGGGTGGGTCTGGACAAGACACGGTTGGGGAGAGACTGAGAGAGAACTGAGGGAGGTTCAGAGGCTTTCTTTCACCAAAGGGGAACTGCTGTCTGTGTGTGGCTGTGAGGGCCTCCTTGCATGACGTGGTCAGTGGGACGTTAGGACCAAGCAGCCCCCTAGAAGTGTGTGCCGAGAACAGCGAGAACACCCACAACCTGATCGTACTAAGGTGGCTTGAAAAGGCCTTGCCCAAGTTCAGGGGCAGTTTACACAAATGGGGCAATCTGTCTTGAGGACACATCTTTACCTTCTTCAAATCCTCCCGAAGCATCTTCAGCATACCTTCCAGTTGGTCCACTTTAGAAGCCAGGGTGGGAGAGGAATCTTTACTGCTGGGAATAAGAAACAAAAGAGCATGTCGGCAGAGGCCTCCATGGCTGGATGTGTTTTGTAATTTTTTTTTAAAATGAAGTAGCTCTCTTTGTAAAAGGGCCACCCAATGTGCATTTTCACTTTGGGGAAAAAAAAAAAAGGCAATCTTCACAAGTGGCAGTAATAAGCCTGAGCTACAGCCGATCACCAGCTTCCTTTGTAGAAGATGCTGCATCTTCATACAAAAGAACACGGGACAAAGAGTGGAAATGGTCTCTCTGGCAGCATGGAGGCACTTCTCTGGCAGACGCCAACTGTCCAAGAGCAGCATGGGGACTAGCTTGGACCTGAAGAGGAAAGCAGCTCCTCTGCATGTACACGCAGGCTGGGAAGGACTCTTGCTGGCTCTTTCTCGGGCAGTGGGGATAAGGTAGCCTCTGGTAACCCACAGAAGAGTCTGTGGCTACGTAGCCAATCACAGCTAAGCTGTTGGGCTCATGTCTTAAGAGCTGGTTACACAGCTTGAAATACTTAAAACACTGACTGTGTTTGTAAAGCTTTTCAGTTTAATGACTTAAGTTCTTTGTTACTGTGATTAGCATATTATTAGGTCCATATTCTTATTTGCTCTCATTCTAGGTGCTAAGATTGCTCTAGTAGTGGACTAGCAACGGAGGGTGAGCTGGAGCATAAGGGCCACCCCACTGGCTGGCCAGACAAGAAGGCAGGCAAGCAGCCCCCTGCAGGGTCCTGGGCATGAAGGTCCTTGGCACTCTCCTTCCTCTACTCTCTGTGACCTGCAGCACACTTTCCAGTGAGTCTAACCAGGCACAAACTGCAGACCTGCACAGCTGAGAAGCTTGTGTCTTCCACTGGGTTGGCACGCCATGCCTTCCTCCGGAAGTCCAAAGGGCAAAAGGAAGTGACTAACATTTTGGAATCATGGAGTAAGAGGTACTTTTTCAAAATCAAAGGCCTACACCGAGCTGTGCTATGTCTTCTGCTGATCTCATACCTACAAGCCCAAAAGGCAAACCCCACAAGGGATGAAGGGTCACAACCCTGTAAAAGCTGACCTCAAATGGGCTGTAAGAGGGAGGTAGGCAGTGGCAACCTGCAACCATGCAGTGAGGGACATCAAGTTGGTCAGAGCTGGGGGGGCTGAAGGCCAACAATGTGGTTGAGTAAGGGGTGCTGAAGAGAGACACTGCAACAGAGGCAGTGGGTAAGAGGGGCGTCACAGTCCGGGGCCCCAGCCCCTGGCCGGGCTGACGCATTCTCTGCAGCCCGTTGGGACTGAAGCGGGTCTTACCAGCCTACCCTGACACCTGAAGATTTTCAAAATGCATTGTCCGTGTGTGTTCTGGTGACTCTGAAACACATTTAATTCCATTTGCATGTGCTAATCTCCCTCGGAGCCAATTATCACGCTCATCTTATGAGCCTACAAAGATTTAGGAAGTGTTCTTAACTCCCTCTTCAGAAAAACAGTCTTTGCTCACGCAGACCCTGTTATAAGGAAGGTACGTTCTGGGCACCTCTCCTGCCCCTCCAAGACTAACTGCTGCTGTTCTTACGCAGCACCTGCTGCCTTCATAACACACGAGGACACAGAATATCTGTACCATCTATACCTTGCCTTACCTCCCTTTTCCTAGCACTGTCTGTTTCTGACTAAGTGTTCTAGAGCCCTGGATTCTAATCACACCCAAAAGGAAAGAGATGTCAATTCCTGAGATTCGGTATCGAGGAGTCCCACGCTCCCCTCCCCACGTGGAGTAGCACTCATTTATCCAAGAACCTTGTCATGTGGGATTACGGGGAGAATGGAGAAGTCAGTGTCTGCACAGCTAAGCAGAAGTCAAGGTCTGCACTCTTCACGCATAAGAAAACCCTCTGGCCCCAATTTTTGCTCATTTTCAACTAACTATCCTGGTGACCCAGCTCTCATGCCAGCTCTGAAGCAGCCAAGGCACAGGCACTTTCTACACCGACTGACTGCTGGGGAAGGACGCAAACACCGGATTCAAGGACAAAATGTGCAGACTCCTCGGGACACTTGGTGTAAACATGTCCACTTAACTAGAGAGCAGAGAGCCCGGAGGGCATGCATGTACTAACTATGGCAGTAAGAATAAATATCCATCATTACGACTTTACGTCATCAGGCAGTTTAATCGTGGACCGTACTTAGTTACAAAGCTCTAACTCGTATGTGATGTGTCTGGCACTGCAGTGATGTGCTTCATTCAGCTAATCCAGGGGCCTCCATCTCCTCTTCCCCACATCTGCTGTCACCGATGGAGGTGACGCGTGGTACAAAGTGGCACCTTCACCACTGGGTGACCAACCTGCTGTAGGACTTCATCTGGGCCAGAGTCTGGTCTTCTAGCTGGTCACTGTTGGAAGCTGCACTCAGGGGGCGAGGATTCTCATCACTAGCAGCAAAGAACGAGGCTCTCTGGACTGGAAGGGAGAGAAGAAACTGTTCAGTGTTTTAGAAGCACAGGTCACTTCCTGAGTCCGTCTATTCAAAGTCACCAACAGATAACCATACCAGCAGACAGCCAGCTCACCATGCGGGAGGAAGGCACCAAAAGCCTTACCCTTTATTCTCAGAGGAAGAAATTACTACTGCTGTAGCTGTCAGGAGAGGAGCATCACAATTTCCCTTTTGCAAAGAGTTGCTGTGCACCAGTTTCTAACCCTCCTCCACCCTGGTGCACCGAAGCAGCGTTCTATGAAATGTTTCCCTGGAAACTGGCCTTGGGCCAAGCCCCTAGGCTGAGCCTTTGCACTCGCTGATGATATAAAATGCACTGGAGAGTCAGCGTTCAGCTTCCGGAAGTACATTCTCCTCGGGATGCCGGGCCACTTGGTGACTTTAAACAGAGACCACACCACCTGTGTCTCCAAATACATCAACTCAAGATGAGCCAGGAAAAGAAGCCTTCCTGTTACAGAAAATTTCTACCATCCTCGGCAAAGGATAGTGACTAACACATGGAAATGTAAAATCACGCTAGTTCCGGGCGTGGTTTCTTCTGCTGGTATGCAGAATCCTTGCTGAAGACTGCAGGGCTGCCTGACTTCTGAACTCTGTGGCCTGATCAGCTCCCCAGGGAAAATGAGCCTGACTGCAGAACAACATTCAACTCTTCAAGTAAGAGCAGCAGAAACAAAAGAACTCCCAAAGTGGTCATCTGCTATCCTCCCCATCTTGCAAGGAACACGTTAGCATCAAAAACTTTGGGACGGTAATCTTGGAGTAACGTTGGTCCGGTCAAGAAAGGGCATTTGCCAGCTCATGTTCTCAGCTGAGCAGGCTGTACACGAGCAGTGCAACACAGGCCTCCGCCCTGCCACTGCCCTGACACAGCTGGAGAGTGGCAGCTGGCGTGACCACGAATCCTGCTTCTTAACGTGTCTGATGTGCCGCAGCCATTTCCGGCTATTTAGTAACGAGTTAAGTTCGAGCTCTCTGGGGTTTCATGGCATTCACTGTGCCCACAGCTGCATGTGACATCGAGCTCCTGACACCGAGGCCATGGCTCACTCTCAGCGATTCACGGGCATAGACTCCAGTGAAGGAAAGTCAACTTCAACTTTCCCCTTCCCAACCCATCCTGGCCACAAACTCACAGTAGCTGAGTTTCCTCTGAAACTCATTCATTTTCGCTTGCTCCCTCCTGCATTTGCTAGTTGTTCATCTTTTCAAGCCTCCCCACAAATATTTTATCTTAATGACCAAAGGTACTGTAAGAATTATAAGGCAAGTTGTTAACGCATTTGCTTGTGGTTTTGCAAAGTCAAATTCTGCCTTAGTATTATGGCTTATTGAAAATACAATTAAATCTCCCAAAGTACGGAAAGAAGAGGGAATTTGTTTTCCTAAATCATTTTCTGTTAGGTGCCATCCTCTCAGAGACTGGTTCAAGTGTGTCTCCCTGCTTGATTTTGCAAGATGTGAACTTAATGAGCATATTTTTAATAATGATGATCCCTAGTCCTATTTTTATCTTATACAAAGTGATTAACGTATTTTAACTGTGAAATGGTTGAACACATGAAAGAGCTCAGTAAAACATTACACACTAGTAGTACCTATTAAAACTTTAGGAACGAACCCGACAGGCCACTCGCCTGAACTGGCAGAGAGAGCACAGACAGGATTATGTGCTGCTGGTTGCTGCTCCACCTGGGGGTGATGCAAAGGGGATGCCTGGCTCCTGGCAGAACCAGGTGCCAACATTCGGACCACATGTTTGGAGACAGCTTATGACGTAAGGCTTATGACTACTTCTTTTCAGACAAGTGACGGCTGGCTCCTTCCCATGTTCAGGGAATTCCTACCACAAGGAATGCCAGACTCCCTGTGTGAGTCGAGCAACCCCACCCCTGGCCATGTCTCTGAAGTGCCAGAGCAATCGCTGTGCCTAGAGAAGCAGAGTGCAGTGAGACTTGACCAGAGTGCTCACACTGCCCTACCTGGGCCCTCATGGACTCACCCTCATAGGCCTTGGCAGCATCCACCAAGTTGGACCAATCCAAATCTGCAGCAGCATCCGGCAGGGGCATCAGCCCAGGATCAGGCATGGGCCTTCGCGTGTCCTGGATGTCGGTGAGAGAGCTGTCCGAGGCGGAGAACTCTCCTTCAGGAAGAATGACAATAAGGGAATGCTATGAGATCTGTAAGTCATTCATTATTTGGAATCATGTGCTAGCAGGCCACCAGCAGCCATTCTAAAGCCGAGGCAGGAACTGGCTTCTACCGGTTTAACTTTTTTTGCCGGTGTTGTTGATAACCTCCTACCTCTCTTCCTGTAATGTGCATCATGGAAAAGCTAGCTGCAGAGGCAACATGCCTGCTTTTGTGGGAGTTGTCTGTCTACAGGGAAGCCCAGGACAGCTCCCGGGCTCCCATTCCCTCCCAGAGCCAGGGACTCGGCCTGGGACGAAGTAGTGTTTCAGTAGAGCTGGGTTTTGGAGTCTGCCAGGGAAGGCTACTGTTAAATGAGGGGGACCATAGGCTTGTTTTCATCTGCAGTGGACCTGGGAGCTGGCCTGCCCTCCCTGTGTCCCTGGGTCCACCTGTCCTACATTCAGGAATGGCCCACTGGTTCCACGGTCAGAGGTGCCTGAGGTAGTGTGAGAATCAGGTCAGGTCACGTGGCAGTGCGAGGATACCCACAGAGTTAGTGCAGAAAGTGATTTTACGATTGGTACTGGCACTGTTCTCCTTCCCAGACACGGCAAGGAACTCCAAGGATGTTACGGATTGCAGTGCAACATCCTCAGTCCCTGCTGTGTGGACAGTACCTTCGATGCAAACACTAAACCATCCTAACAACAATCCCTTGTGTAGCCAGGGCGGGGAGAAGGGGCCACTCTGCGCCACCTGAGGCCATGCTGCCACTGTCCATGGTGGCAGGCAGAGGAGTGCTGGCAGGCCCAGGAGGCTGCTACAGCTCAGGAAACCTATGTGCTGTCAGCAGGGCAAAGGGTGGGGTGAAAACGAGGGCAGAGCAGGCAATTCCAGGAGAAGGGACACCCTCAGAATGTGACTAGCTAGGCTAATGTCCTATCGACACAAGGCTAAGAGCGAAGCTGTCAGTTAAAATATTATCAGTCATTCCAGAAATACCTGTTTACAAGGAGTTAAAACATTTCATCAATTATGCTAGCCTGGTAAACCAGAGTATATTTAGTGCTTGTTTTCCCTTTCAAATTACATAAAGAACTGCTCTGAAGTGCAGCTGCTAGTTATTAATGTGCTGAAAATTAGCAAAATTATGAGTAAATGGCAATCAACAAATACTGCCGATATTAAATGTTCGGTTCTATTTAAACTTGCTCCCACCAAGGGTAAGTAGGGGGAACAGATAATTTTGTGTGTCACTCACAACCCTCTGCCCTTTTATATCAGGGGACCAAATTTCCGTATAGGGAAAAAAAAGAAGTTGTCACTTCCCATTTCCTAAATACACTGCATGGTATTCATAGCCAGTGGGCCCAGGGCCCAGTGTTTAGCCCAACAAGAACTGCTGAGCTCAGGAAGCAGGAAGGTGCTAGAAGGTGCTCAGAGAAGATGGCCTGACCTCCCTTTTCTTGCCACAGTTACATGGGTTCTGCCATCTTCAACCCTAGGTTTCCTCGCTGGACAATGACTGTGTGAAAGGTAGATTTCCACCTCTCTTAAATGGAAACTTCTCGAAGTCAGGTTCTACTTTGACATTACACATAGATCTCACAAAGGGTCTATTAGGTCACTACGAGAAAGTCTTCCCTTACATCTGAATGGGACAGTCATGTCATCTGTCAACTGTGGTTCACTCTGTTCTCTTTGAGAACAGAGAGAAGCCAGGTGGAGGTGGGAAGGAAGCAGACATGATCCCCAAGTGATATCTGCCATGGAAGAGAAGGGGACTGTGCAGGGGAGCCATGAGCAGGATGGAGACAGTAGAGGAACATTTGTCAGTGTGCTGAGAGCTCAAGAATGATGTAAGACGAAAACTAGGCAAGCAGGTGATCCAAAGGAAATACTGTTCCAGAGAAGCAAAGAGAAAGAATGTGCATATGAGCCATCAGGGACGTCTGGAAGATATAGAATTCTCAGGTGGAGAAAGGGGAGGTGAGGAGGTGGGGCACCAACACGTGTAAAACAAGCAGGAACACAGGCTCCATGGCAGGCAGATACTGCCCAGGCCACTGTGAGGAGGGCTGGTATAGAGCCCCAGAACGGTGCAGAGGGGAAGGGTAAAGAACACATTTAAACGTACAGTCCCAGAATGTGGCCTTTAATATAACTGGGATCTGGTGAGATCACAGAAGAAACAAGGCATTTAGGAACCGAAGGCTAAAATGTGGGGGTGCCCTGTCATCAATGAGCCTGGCCCTAAAATACTACATATTTTCATGGAGTAAATGAATGAACGGTCACGTGAGTGGCTAACACCGCAGGCACTCTTTTCACAGCTTGGGATAGACAGACAACAGGTACAAAGTCTGATGGTGTGGGGGCAGGGGGTGGTTGTGGGTAGGTGGGCGGAAGTCAGTGGCTACAAGTTTAAAAAATACCTAATCTAGCATGTCATATTTGTTCAATTAGAACAGCAGCTGGGCTATTTGCCCAAACCACTAATTCCCAGCCTAACCGTGGAGTGTCACACCCAGCTTGACTTCGCATGAGACCTGATAATCTGTATTTCACAAGCATCCCAGGTGACTCATAGTCTGGTGAGGCTGAACATCTGCACCATGTGGACTGGGACAACAGGTAAGGGGCCAGAAAGACAAGGTGAGCGGGCTGAGATGCTCTCAACATGCAAGTCATTCCCAATGCAACTGGGTGGCAGCTGAGCAAGTTGGTCAGCAGTGGCAGGGCTGCTGAATGGATGCAGAAACACACTTACCGTGCAGCGACTTCATCCCCAAGGTGTAAGACGGCCTCCGCAGTGGAAGAGACTTGGGGAGAGAAGGGTACGTGCTGCTGAACAGGACGTCGTTGGGGAGAGCTTGGTCCAGGAGCGAAGCCCTTGAGGTGAAGAAATGCTCCCTCTGGCCACTGTAAATACTCTCATCTGACAGTGTTCGGTGTAGGGCCCGCCTTGAGGTGGGGGTGGTAGGAAAAGGAGACTGAGGAGAGGAGAGTGCGTGGAACTGAAAACCAGGAAAAACAGAAAGTCAATTTCTGATTCAGGCACCTGAGACCCAGGTTGGCGGTGCTGGGGGAACCAAGTCCCTGCACTCGGACACACATCCCATCAAGTTCTGGAGCCCAACAAGGAACTCCCGTGTCCCATATCTCTGCCTACTTCCTTCAGAGCTCAAGTGAGGGCTGCTGGTCACTTTTGTTCCAGGCTGTAAGCTATCAATGCTGAGCATGTCAGAGTTGTGACTACAGGGACTCACCAGTACATGTCGTGGTCAGAAACAGGACCTGAGGACTAGCTAAGTGTGAGTTTTGTTGGAATCCAGCACTGCTACATCATGCAATTGCTCTGAGCCCAATCCCTGGTCTGTGAAATAGTCCAGTGGGTCACAGGCCGACGGAGGAGGAAATGAACACTAAACAGACCACACACGTCTACAATGGTACAATGAAGTCTTGCAGGGTTCCTGGCGACCACGCAAGAAGTGTCCTCAGAAGCTGGTGAAGGGATCACGTTTGCTGGGCAACAAGAGCAGCTGAACACTGCCAACTGCTAACTCAATAGTAGGGGTGCTTGGTCAACAACTAACTGCTAAGTTACATTAATGGAACCTCTTAAGGCAGCTAAATTTCACAATTTTGGAATCATTGATTGGAGATGAATTTCTAGTCATAAGACAAAATATTTATAGAGTTATATATAAGTAATAAAAATTGCAGATAGCTCACTCTCTTTTTGAGTCTTTTGGATCAGAGTTGCTTTTACTTGAGATTTTTTTTTGCAAAAGGCAAGCTTCTGAGAATCTCCCACTTATGGAGGAACAATGGATATAGTAACAATATTTTAATGTCTACTACCCTGAGAGCAACCAGAGCAGGTGGTCTGTTAACAGCTGTCCTCTCTTGGTTCTCAGGCTGCTGTTCGCCTTGGCAGGGAGAATGAGGTGAGGGGAGGTGAAGCTGCAGGGAGGAGGGCTGAGGTGCTGCCGGTGGCCAGGCACCAGGGACGCCCACTTCACAGAGGGGCATAGAGGGAATGACACAGCGATGTCTCCATTTAGAGGCTGGGAATGCAGAGCTGACCCTCAGGCTCACTCATGCGCTCTGGGGTCTAACACGTTTTTGTTCAAAGGCCAAGGGTCCTCAGCTGGCTACACATCATGAGGTATGCACAGCTGCGGTGTGAATGTGGAAAAGTTATTAATGAAATGCATCAGAAATGAGCCCCAGGTGTAGCCAGTTGTGTAAAGATTGTGTTCGCTTTAGAAATTCATGCTGCGTTCCCAAGGTACGTATGTGCTTGCCTAGAACCAGGCTGCTGTGACAGAGGCTCTGGGAGTCTCTAGTGGCGGGAGCTTGGTCTGAAAATGAGGATTTCCTTTCTCCCTTTACAGAGAGAAGTGGGCACTGGAGAGGTCAGTTGGCTCACCGGTTCTCAGAACAAAGAAGAAAATAAGAGATTATCTCTTCTCCATCCACAGTCGGAGGCCAGACCACAGGCTAGACCATCTCCAGAAATCGCTCTCAGCCTCTCCTAGAATCCCTGCTTTTGGCAAAAAGATTGTTTTTATATCACCACAGTGATGGTTTCATGGGCGATGAGTTTTCCGCCAGCTCTAGTTCTGGCCTCTTTGGGAAATGTTAATGTAGTTAAAGAAGAGCTGCCTTGAAGAGCTCTTCGAGCCATGTGTTTTATAAAGGCTCATCAGTCTGGAAGCCACCTGCCCAGTAGTTGCGAGCCCACTGAGAAGAAGGAGCTTTCAGTCTTGTCCCACAGGCTGGGGCTGGCCCGTGACCCCGCCCTCCTCAACTCCAGCTGTAAAAATGTGCACACCTGTCCATTTCCCTCCGATTTTTGTGGGGGTCACAGCTGAGAAATTCCAGCTGAGAGCCACTGCCCAGTGCTGCTCAGCTCTGCCAGACCCAGGCACCGAACCACCAAGGAGCAGGAATAGACTCAGAAGGGGTTTGAGGGCATCTGGTAGGTGTTTCAAACTGGGCTCCTCATGGCATCACAGCTCAGAGGAAGTTCAATTGGGACCCGTCATCCCCATACCTCCCATCAGAGAAACGGCCTCCTCAGTTCAACATACCTGGTTTCCACATCTAGTTCTATTCTAGAAAAAGGTTCCTGAGTTTTACTATCATTTGGGCATCAATGATCTAATTTGTTCCCATTTCAAAGCCCAGGAACAAGGCCTAGAGAGATGGCCTTGCTCAGGTCAGTCTCCCATCTTCCTGGTTCCCCCACACTGGCAGCAAGCAGGTACCAGCTGCACGCAGCCTCTTCCTGTGGTCTACAGGTCACCGGAAAGGAGGACCAGGCATTGCACTATTTCCGCCCACTTGCCAGACTGCTGCGGCCCTCAGGGTACATGCGGTTATCCCATCTCTGCCTGTCATTGAGGCTTCTTAGAATGCCAAGGCCCTGCCATTTTCCTGAAGGAGGAGCTCAGCAGTAGCTGGTGGGGCCCTGCAGTCACCTACTGTGTAGCTGCTGCCTGCCAGCAGAGCATGGCCATGGCTCAAGGCAGATACTCTACAAGCGCACACACCTGGAGTGACCCTGCCTTTGATATTAGCGGTCAGTCACAGGGACCACTTGCTAGCCCAGAAAGCCCACATGGTATGAGTGGGTTCAAGTGTCACAACCCAAAGCCTGGCAGCTCCTCGCACCCAGGCATCTGACACAGTGACTCACAAGTCCCAGCCTGGCATGACCACGAAGATGCTGGAAGGCAGGCTGGCCTTCTTCACCTAGCAGTAGTACATTCAGCTGGTGCCTTCTAAGGGACTCTCAGACTCTTCTGTGAGTCCCAGAACCACTGAGCTGAACTTGTCTGAAACCACAGCAGAGAGGATGAAACTAGAGGGAAGACAGTGAATTTCCAGCTCTGGCTCCCAGCCCTTTCCCAGGTACAGGGCAGCTGACAGGAGCGCCTTCTCTGTGGTACCAGAGACACAAGTGAGGGAACCCTTCGGTTGTGATTTAAAACACTCCTGTTTTAAACAGGAATGCCAAAGTAATTCACTCTGGAAATAAAAGTGAAGACCTGGAATAAGGGCAAGACAGACATTTGCTTCTGATTATTTCCATGACGAGAGTAAATCAAAAGCATGGAAGCTCTGAGGCTGCCAAAGTGTTAAGCCAAGAAATGGAGGCAAGATCCCTTTTAGGGCAAATTTTATTTTCCACTAACCTCACAGGGAAAATCTGAAATAATTTTTATTTTGAAACTGGTATTTAAAAATTTTAATACACCTCTTTGGTTTTGGTGGAGAAAGAAGTCTGAAGTACTATCTTTTGTGAGGTTGCTAAGGAAACCATCTGTACGCTGGGTGATGAGTCAGAACTGCTCAGTGCTGGCTTATTAAACAAATTAGAGAAATCAAGAATGGCAAGTCTTTAAAATGACTTATTATGTTTATGTTAATAAGTCACTTGTTTCTCAGACAAACTCCAGAACGGTCTTTAGAGTACAGTACATTTTTGTAAATGTTGGTTTATGTGAACTACTGGGGGGAGGGGGAGCGGGAAGGGCACACAGCAGGTGTTGAATGGACATAGCTCCTCCATAGCTCCTCCAGCCAGTACACCTCTTGCCCTCGGATCACTGTCTGAAGATGGCAACTGGTTAACAGTCCAGCTTCCATTTTCAAGCAAGCTCAAAGGTCTTCTTTTGTCTTATTTTGGTCATGTCAGACAGACTACAATCATTCAAGAACTGAGAGAACAGAACACATCCAATCTGCTGTGAACTTCCTGGGAGTGGACTCCCTCCCCTGGGGCTACCCAACACACCAGACAGAATTGCCTTACCCCGGAAGTGAAATGCAGAGTGGCCAGTCTGGCAAACAACAGCTCTGAGTCCCCGGCATGACACTCTTGGAGGACAAGAGGGCAAAGAGCCTGAGGCAGGCTGCAGAGGTCCTCCAAGAAAAAGGGGAGTGGTCTTGCAAAGGTCTAACCACCCGACATACAAACCTGAGCAAGTGCTTGAGGCTTGTAGGGATGGAGGCTGGGTTTTAGAGAAGTCTCAGGAAGAGAGTCTGCAAAGTCCTGAAGGTAAGGTACAGGCTTCAGAAGTGGCCTTTGGGGCTGAGTGTCCATTAGACAGGTCCTTTAAGTGACTAGCACGTGATGTGTGTCTAGCAGGTCTGCCTGGCTGGGGTCAGGGGAGAGGCAGAGTGCAGGGCACTAGGGGTACACAGGACTGGAAGAGTGAACTGGAGGCTCTGGGCGAGAGGGGACCGTCAGGTCGAAGGCACTGAGGTCTTTTTAGAAGACTGTCTGGACCGGGAGGCTGTAGGGGTGTCTGCAGAGTTCTGAGGAGCAACATCTGAGTACTAACGGTCAAGAAAGGACAGTTTGCACACTGTGGGCAGGGCAGCTGAAAGAACAAGTTGTGCAGGGTAGGGCGTGGTTACTATAAACCCAGACTAGAGAGATATGGACACAGGGACAGAGCATTTGGAAAAAAGTTTTTGAACTACTTATTGGAAAGACTGGGTAGTGGCAGGAAATGGGATTGAGTGAAGAATTGGGGACTAACACTTCCTGTGAGGAAACACTGCAGAGAGCAGCCTGTCCTGTCTGGACTCCTCTGACAAGCTCTGCCCAGTACCTTAAAGTTCTTCTGGGATTCAGAAGTCGGGCTTTCCAGGTCAATGAGTTTCTTAAGATCCTCCTCAATGGTAGACTTGGAGGATGGCTTAGGGGATGCCCGGAGGTCCCTGGTTGAGGCACGCAGCCTGGTGTGGGCTATTTCATTGCCATCGCTCTGGTGACGCCTGGAAAGAAAGGGCAGCGAGGGCAGACAGTAAGTCGACGAGGTTGACTCAAGGGCAAGCTGGGCTCTGAACAATGAGTCAATGTTGAGAAATAATGGAGAGAAAAGGAGGATTACTTCTGACGAATGGTATTAGAATCCACTTGGATAAATACTTGATTAAAGAAACAAAACCAATTTGAGACACAGAATGAAAAGTCTGATGAATAAATTACTCTTTCACAGGAAAGTCTGAGCTCTTCTAAGCCAAAATTAGCAACAGACTTATTAATAAAAGACCACAGGGTATGAATCCCAAATGCAACCTTTGTACAAACAAAAACAAAATAATTGAATCATTTGTATTTTTTGCTGTACAACTTTGTCAAAAAGTTCTTTATATTCATGGATAGTCATTTATTTTCCAATATTCCCTCTGGTGCCTCCTGGCCCAGTTAAGAATGACACAGGAAGGCTGTGATTACTACCATCAAAGGGACAAAAGTGGTCTTAGTACCCAGGAGGAGGGGGGCACTATTCTGAAGTCTATTCTTCAGATATGCTTTTTCCTAGGAGAACTCATATTCTTGATCTGATTATTTTGCAATAATCTTATATAAGGAAGGGAATGGAGAAATAACTCAAGTTTTACTTAGGAAAAAAAAAAAAGGACCTCTTCTGAATTAACCCCTTAGCACCCCCCAAGCCCAACCTCTGCTGGAGGAAACTGCCCCCACTGTTTGGTTCTCTGCCATGCCAGAAGTAAAGCAGCCAGCAAGAGGAGCTAAAGAATTCTTACTTTCGTGTGTCCATAAATCCCACAGAGTTTATGGTTCCTTCGGGTTTTTTCCATCCAATCAGGTATTTGCTAGTTGCACCCTGGCGAGGGTAGAAAGTCCTGGGGCCAGATGAAGAGGAGGAGGAGAAAGAAGGCGCGAGCTGTGAGGAGGAGGCGGGGTGGAGCTCTTCTTTAGGTGAACTGCGGGCACTGGTGAAGACGACTGGGCTGACCGAATGTCGGGAGCTCATTGTGCTGAGGAGAAGCAGGACAAAGACAACCACTCAAGAGTGCATCCTGGGGTCAGTACGTCAGCTATGAAAGTGTGGTCTGGGACAGAGGTTACGGCGGGGTTAAAGAACAATGAATATTTCATAAAATATTAATGGGAATGACTGGCTGGCCTTCCTTGCTTTCTCATTCTAATTTAAATGTCTGCTGTCAAAGTGACAGATGGCCACTGGGGCTTGGTCTGCAGTTTATGTTCAAAAGTAAAAAAATAGTCAAGTCTGTCAGGGGCACTGCAGCACAGTGGCAGCACCAAAGTCTACTACAGTCAAGTCCAAAAAGAGGCAAGTGGCGGGAGAGTGGGTAATAAGACGTGCCGTCGTCTCTGCGGCTGTCTTGCCTCTGTCTCAGAGCTAGGTGATGATGATGATCTCCAGGCCCAAATGGAGGAGGGAGGAGACAGGGGCAGCAGGCACACAGCTCTCCACACACTCACAGTGCAAGGCCAAGGGGCACAAGGAGGTCTGTGTGCCCCAAGGCTTTCGGCATTATTGTTGACTTTCTACAAGCTATTTATCAGAATGATACTTATACAAAAAACTCAAAATGTATTAAACACTTGAATGTAAAACCTGAAACTATTAAAAACTCAGGAAAACACAGGCTTAAGCATCTTGACCTAGGTCTTGGCACTGATTTTCTTTTGATTTGGGAACAAAACCAAAAATAAACGATTGGGATTATATCAAAAGGCATCATTACAAGCAAAGGGAATGCTCAAAAGTAAGAATGCTCACCTAAAAAATAGGAGATAGTGTTTGCAAATTACGTATCTGATAAGGGGCTAATGTTCAAAGTATATGAACAACTCTTACAACACAATAGGGGAAAATCTAGTTAAAACATGGGCAGAGAATCTAAACTGACCCCCTGCCCCCTCCCAAAGCAACATATAAATGGGTCAACAGGAACATGAGAGGGTTATCAGCTCATTAATCACCAGGGGAACACATATCAAAATCACAAGAGCGATCACCTCACACTAGTTAGAATTGGAATTATCAAAGACTCATGATAACTAGTATGGATGAGGATGAGGAGAAAAGGAAATCCTTGTGCCCTGTTGATAGGAATGTATACTGGTAGTCTCAAAAAATTGTAATAGTTATGATTCAACAATTCCACTTCTGGGTATTTATCTGAGAAAATGACATCATTATTGTGAAAAGATCATCCCTGAAAGCAACCTGAGCAGCCATTAATGGATAAGTAGATTAAGAAAATAAAGGGAAAACACACACACACACACACACACACACACACACACACACAGAGTGAAATACTAGTCTGCCATCTGGGGTGACACGGGTGAACCTTGAAAGCATTATGCTATGTGAAAGAACTCAGGAAAAGACATATATCAGTGAGGGGAGGGGCATGGCAAGTGGGTGAATGTGGTCAAAATGTAGAAACTTTCAGTTCTGAGATGTAACGATCTGTACTATGCAGTTTGGTGTCTAAAAAATTAAAACAAACTATTCATCATAATGTATTTTAAGCTTTAACTACAAAACTAATGTCTACAGGATTTATAGAGGTTACACATTGCACTTTTAAAAACAAACAAAAAGGGCAGAATTTTCAAAGCTAAGAATGGAAATTTAAATTAACCACAAGCCTGAAGGGCCTTGGACTATAGGATTTCCATATTTCCTATCCAGGAGTCTTGTAGGATCTAAGTTCATGCCATTTGAGTTGTTGAATTCTCCAGCTTAGGCTGAGACCAAAGAAAACTGATTCTTACTATGATGAACTTTGGTACTGAAGGTTTACTTAGTGGGATTTTGTCTGGAAGTATTATTCCTCAAAAGCACTTCCATTTGTCAAAGGCTAATGACCCTGATCAGCCAAATATGACTTTATGTTCAATTTTTTAGCTAGGATAAAGGTACATAGGAATATAAGATTAACAACAGGGAAAAGTGGACCTAAAATTTTTTAAAAAATTATAAAATTTATAAAAAAGCAAAAAACAAACGTTAATAGTCTCCTGAGATACATAGATGAAGATGAATCATGAACCTCCCCCCAAAATCAATTCAAGCCGGGCTGTATATTTAAATGCAGATCAAAAGATTCTGGAATATAATATGAATTCCTTTATGACAGGCAGAGGTTTCTTAACAGGATTATAAAGCAAAGGACTGAACCCCACTAAAGTTTCTACTTATTACACAATTAGGAGAATAGATATAAAACATATCCAATAGTGGGTTACTATCCAGAATATATAACTAATTCCTAAATCCAACAGGACAGACAACCCAACAGAAAACTGTACCAAGATTGGAAAAGGAACTTTACAAAAGAGGATTTTTTAAAAAAAATCAATAAACGTTAGCGCTCAACATCATCAGTACTAGGAGAATGCAAACTGAAGCAACTACCAAACGTGACTGAAATTAAAAAGACAGTATCAAGTGCTAAAAAGGATGTGAAGCAGTAAGAAATCACATACTGGTGGAAGTGTTACTTATTATAATCACTTTGCAAGTTTGTTCACAGTCTCTGCTCACGTTGAATGTAGTGTATATTCTATGACATAGCAATCCCATATGCACACATGTAAACCAAAGGATCTATCAAATCCCCAAATTCGAAACACTCCGAAAGTTCATCACTAGTAGAAAAGATAGATGAGTCATGGTATGTTCCCACAACGCAAATATACTATAGCAATGGAAATAAACCAAAGTTAGTGGAAACACAATGATGAGTCTTACCAACACAACAGGCACCAAGCACAGTAAGATAGACGGTACAATTCCATATACATGTAAGGCCCCAACACAGGCAAAATAGGTATATGGCTTTAGGATTCAGGATGAGTCTATGTCTTTAGTATTCAGGACTCTGTTTACCTCTGAGAGGGCGTGGGCAGGTAGGTGTCTCGTTGTGGGTGATATTCCAACTCCTGATTTCAGTAGTGATCATTTAGGCTGGGAAATTTCACTCCAGTGATACTACTAACCTGTGCTTTCTACTGTGCAAATGCTATACTTTAATTAAAACACAGCCACAAAAATAAGGTAAATGACAAAAGAGAAGGGACTCACCTCTCCATGGAGCTCTGCAACAGACAGGAGAGAGCAGGGCAAGGTGTGAGGAACAGGACCTTGAGCAAGGGTGATCTGGAGGACTTTCCACAGTAAGTAGGTCTTATAACTTTAGATCAAATAGACCAAATCATCTTCTTTAATTTTATGACTAAGAGGGAAGAACTGTGCCTATACTTTACCAAAGAAGCCAAATCATTTAAAAAATGACTAGTCATTTTAAGGCCCTCTAGTAGTATTTCCCCCCGAAAATTTTCTAGCTAGAGAGGAGAAGGGCAACTTAAATTGAAAACCAATGAAATCTCATTTAATGTTTATCTTTTGACAACAAATATCCAATTTGCTTTTAAAATTAAGAAAAGGGAACACAAACTCTTCCAGGAAAACAGTATGTGAAATAAGAGCGAAACAATAGCCCATTCTGGAAAAGACTGAGCGTAGGAAGGTGAGCCAAAAGACAAAAGGAGAGGGCAAAGACCCACAGATAGAGGTGAATGTGCTCTCTGAGGGCAGTGGCAGGAGAGCGCACAGTCAAGGGCTCTCCAGAACGTTCAAAAACAGAGTCACAGGGGTACTTCGGAACAAGACGTAGGCCTGTGCCTTTTGTTCGCCACCTAGGAAGAGATTTAATCTTTTTTTTTTTTTTTTGCAGATTTTTTCACCAGACTATACCTATATCATACATACTGACAGGACAGATAAAAAGATGTCTCAAGCCTCCGCCCTGCTTGGAGTCTGGAAGGGGAGTGTGATCAAGTGAATGAGGGCTGAAAGTACACATTGGTCATCCGGGGTGGTCATGTGCTTGCTTCACCTCTGTGATTATTATCCACTAGTGAGTGCAAGTGTGTTTGAACATCGAGAGCTGGTTCTCATACTTGAGCATGTGAAACTAAGATTGCAGAGCTCCATCCTTAGAGATTCTGACTCAGCACACTGCCTGGGGGGACATGGAACATGGCTTTCCAGTGTATACTCAGGTGGTATTATGGCTCCTGACCTACAACCTCTGCTAAAATTAGCCATAGTTTATAGTTGTCAGCAACAAGCCAAGATGCTGGGGCTGACTTTGGTATTCAAAACTTAGGGGGATCGAAGACTACATGCTTGGTGTTCAATACAGACATACTTAGCCATGAGGAGAGGAAGTAAATGGCATAGCCTATTAATTTACAAATCATTCATATCTTACAAAAACAGCGATGCTGATTTTATCCATAACACAAATACTCCATAAAAGTTATAGAAAAGGCTCAGAAACACCAAGGAGGGAACAATATATACAGTAGATACAGCTTTGGGGCATCTTGTTTCCTGTATAAATTAAGCTTCTATCATGATTTCTCTGAGAGAAGGCCATTAAGTTTTTACACAGAATACAAGTTCTTTGGGATTTAACCTTTTTATATTTAGAATATGATAGACTCTAATAAAATATTTGTTGAAGTGGTTCTTTCCAGCATTATGTAGCAGACTGTACACTGAACCTCTTTTCTTGTTTAGGGTCTGACCCCCTTGTTAAATGTGCACCCCATGAGGGCTAAAATTTTTGTCTGTTCTGTTGACAATGATAGTCTCTGTTCTTAGAGTAGTTCTTGGCCACTGGCGACACTCAATACTGGATGAAAGAACTGAAATAACTGACAGATTAGTCACCCTTTTAAAGGAAGAGTTATATATGAAGATAACGCATTTTATGCATACTGCACTTAAAACTGAAGTTGCTCTAGTTTTGTTGTAAGAAATAAATCTACAAATTCTGCTCCTGTTTACGATTTATTCTTAAAAGGATAATAGCTTAAATAAGTACATGGATCCTGATCATTGATTTTATCCTTGAACATGATGTCTGACACTAGCTCTAGGGTGTGAAATGCCAGCATGCTTTTGTTAACAAATGGTCATAATCAAGATAGTCCTACTTAACAAGTGGTTAGATTTGGGAACAAAGGTAACAGCCAAAGAAAAATGAACTATTCACTGGGAGGGCTTCCTTCTCTAACCTATACAGCTGCCATCATTAAGTTAAGGTGAGAACTTTAGGACACATGGCCTCTAATTCAATAAATACAGAAGGATCACCTGGAAGCTTTAAAAACAACAACAACAACACATTCTTGGGTCCTAATCCCATATATTTTAACTTAATTGAGTTGAAGTGGTGCCTGGACTGTGTATTTTGGCAAAATCTCCTCCAAGTATGCACACCAATTGAGAGCTGCTTGAATCCAGTTGAATTATTCACATGACTATGACTTCATCAAAATCCGACATCAGAATGTCAAGACCAAGGTGATGTCACTGGAGCAGTTTCTCCAGTGTAGACGGTGGGTACCTACAAGTGTTGATGTAAATGAAGGTCCTGTGGTTCATAGCACATCTTCGAGAGCTGCAGAAATCCGTATTTTAACAACCTCCCAAAGGGTTCTCACGTTCCTGCAGTTGGGAACTACTGCATTAGCCTCTCCAGGCCTCTTACCCTAAAACAGATCTCCTCTTCCTTTTGAAGCCCCATCCATGGGCCCAGCTTTGGGTGGAGCTCTTTGACAATGACCAACCCAATGGACTCAACTCATCCAGAGGGATGTGCACTCACATACCTTCCCCAAGAATCTCTGAAAATGCTTTCGTTACAAATCAATTAAAATGAAGTTGTCAGCTTCATGCTTTTTAATGGGCACTGTGGTGGCCAGGCTATTTCATTACCCTGGAGATTTCATGTTGCTGCAATATGCTGCAACACAATTTTATCCACAGCAAATTAAACATCTCCACGGGAATCTTGTAAGCAGGTAATGAACCAATAGTAATGGAACAAAAAAAGAACAGAAATGTTAGGAAGGGACAACTGCAATATGTGTGACTTTGTGCATTATCTAGAAAGTGAGTGTAACTGTGAGGATGGCTAAACTGAAACCACTAAGGATTAGTTTGGGTGTTTCTAGATCACCTGCTAGTGAAGAGATCACTAGCTTTATTTTTTAATATTAGCTACCAGCCATTTCCCTCTTTTCTAAAAATGAACCAACCTCTGATTTGTTTGATCTTCCCAAGATGTGGACACTGAAAAGGAAGCAAGGACACACCCACATACACACAGGGTCCCTCAAGAAAAGAGGGTGGTGGAGTGACTGAGAACCCATTGGCCAGAGTGAAACAGTCTACTTGAAACAGCAGTAGCTACATCTGTTTGCCGACTATGCAGAAGGAGGCCCCACACAGATGCAGGCAGCCAACCTCTGAGAGCCAAAGTCCCAAGTGCTGAAGCCAATAGGGACCTGGGAACTGCCCTGCATTTCTGCCTTGTCACAGAGACCCCTGCCTCCTGCGACACACATCTGCTGGCAAGGTCTGCGGCTGAAGGAAACGCCAGGCGTCATCTGCTATTCAGGTTTGCCAGGAGGGTGGGACTTTACACAGACTGGGCTGCTAAGGGTATTTTCAGGAGGGGGAGAGCAGCAATTCGTCTCCTGTCAAGTGGCCATGGCAAAATCTATGCAAAGGCTGCATGCTGGCCCACCACCAAGGGGGAGGGAACCGGATCACGTTTCCTGTGATTACTGGTACAAATAACAAATAAGCTTCTGGGTGAGAGACAGTGTGGAGGATAATGACTAAGGAGAATTCCTTTTGTGTTCAGCACTAGCCAACTCCATTCAATACTGGACTCTACAATTTAAGAGGGTTTCAGGAGACACTAATTCTAAAGGACTGAGGGAAACAAGTGACGGAGGAGTGGTAAGCTGGCAAAGGGGATAGCCAAGTGACTGCAGTAAAGGAAATGACTGTAACATGCCATTTAACAAGTCTCAGGATACACAACACACACAGCACAGGAGAACGAGCGGGCACACCCAGCCAGAGGCTTCAGGGGTCACTGCTTCAGAATGCAAGCTGAGCTGGTCTGCTTTGCTGAAATACTCAGAGAACTCACAAAAGCACTACGATTTATTATTTGGCAAGGCACAACTATGAATGAGGTAGAGGTCTGCATCCAAAAAGGATAAAGACAACAAAGCAAGAAAGGTTGTAGAGTGAAAGACAAAGTTTCAGGCAAGAGAGGCATGTCTCCTGAAGGAAGAGTATCCAGCAAATCACACCATCATGGATGAAGCAGTTATTAGATTATTAGTTATTAGTATATTAGATTAGTGCAGGACAAGCTCGGCGACTGGCCACAGGGCTAGTCAGCAGTACAACCAAGACTTTAAGCAGGATCTTAGGGTTCCAATCTATTTTCCATACATTTTCCCTCAATTGGTCTGGAGGCAGAGGGCTGTCACACATCAAAAACTGTTTTCAAATACCCTCTGGTTGGTATCTATACGTTTCACAAGCAAGACATCAAAAAGTTCGTACTTAGAAGACTTAAGTTCAGAGCAACCATTTTGACTTCCGTTAGCAGAAGAATTTTAGATAGGTAGATGTAGAACAGAATTCTGAAGAGAGAAAGGCTTGTTAAGTTCTGAAAGTTCTCAGAAAGAAAAATGGGGGAATCTCTCCTCTTGAAATGATTCTTTCTTCAACATTTCTTTTTTTTTAAAAGCAACTAGATTCACCCCAGTCAGGTGGTTTAAAAATGACAAGGAATGGACTCTTATTTCAGAGTCCCTGTTGGTCTGACAACTGAAGGGCATTCAGAGAATGTGGGCTTTCTAATTGACTGGGTAAATGCATTAGCTGCTTCACAGAACAACAGCAACAAACTTCTGTTGGTGAGCTCTCCATCAAGCAATTCGACATATGTGGCTTGAAAGACGTCTCATGTTCTTCATAGTCACTTGAAATTTCAACTATTACAGTTCTATTCTTCAGTCTATGAGGTGGGTTGAACACCAATGACAATCTAGATAAAATACTCCCAAAAGCTGGAGGAAATGGGGTCAAAGAGTTTAGGATAGATCAACAGAACAGAGAGTAGTCCTGAATGTTCACTGTGTGAGACCACAAAGCAAAAATCACTCATGAAAAACAGAACACATGCACACTGAGGAACAGTTCTGGGCTTGCCATTTTGGAGGCTGCATTTTCAAATTTTAAATTAACCTACAAAATTTAGAAAGCTGATACTCCTACTTTAAGAAAAAATGCAGGTGAGTGGCAAGTAATCTCTAGTAATTTTTTTTTAAAAAGTTCAGGTGTAATAAATTTAAGAGAAATGTTACAGAAAAAAGAACAGGGTAACTTCTAAACAAAACACATACATAACATGCCAGAGCGCACTGAGGGCATTTTAACACATCAGCCCAAGTCACATGCAGAAGCACATAGACAGCGGTATGTGAGTTTGCTAATGCCTCAGGCATGGCCTTAATGTTCAGTGTGCACTAAATATAAGAAGGCTTTCTTTGCTGCTACTCTCAAGAAACTTAAATTTTCCTGGTATAAATAGTTAGGTCAGCCATGAAATTGAACTAGATTGACAACCGTGCAGACATTTTTCCTGACCTTTAATCAGCTCCTTTAATGAACATCAGACTCTAACCATTATGCTCAGATATGGATATTTGCATAGAAGCTGTTACAAAATTTCTTCGTGTTAGAGTTTGCAGGTTTTAAAATTTCTAATATAGTGATGACTCCTAAAAATTCATGCTGTGTAGGCACTTGATATACACTCACAGAAATACCCATGGAAGCACACAGCTCTGGATGGAGAGCAATACATCTATACTATAAGCTTTGAAATGCAGCAGTGGTTTCCCAAGTAGTTCAGAATTGAGGGTTATGCTCTTTTCAAATTGGTTTGTTAGTAGAGATTGCCAATCACCAGGCAAAAAGAGTAAACACTGAGAAAGACCTATTCCTTTCCGCTTATCAAAATGCACAGAGCACCTGTCCACTATGTGGGTATACTGGGCACCGACCATTAGTCAGGATGGTATACAGCAAGCAAGGTGCTCAGGGTGAATACAAGATCACAAGTGCATACTAACTTGCTCCAGGGCCTGAGGGGGGATGGACAGAGAGTGAGAGGAAGCAGCAGAATGGCTGGTTCACAAAAGGAGGCACTAAATCTGGACATTATAGAAGAGACACACATTGCAAGCATCAATTGGGTTGTTCAGCTTTGTCCAGTATGATCTTCAATCCAGTTCTGGCATTAGCAACACCATGATCAGCAGGCCCAGAGGTCAGCATGCTAAGTTACAAGGCCTCATGTCACCACAAAAACTAGTATACTGCTTACTGCCCAAGTCAGAAAGTCAAGGAAAAGGGAATTTTCAGCTGGTAAGAGTATATTAAAATTGTAAGTCTCTTCACCTTGTCTATGCTATGTTCCCCACAAAATCATTATGATGAGTGGTTCATTTTAAGACCAGAAAGTAAAACGGTCATTACAAAAAAAAAAAAAAAAAGCAAAATCTAAACCTAACACTTCTCCCTAACATTCCAAGTTTCACAGAAAATACACATACATTTTAGAGAATAACACCTTAGAGCAATTAGTACTTTTAATTGTAGAAAATTATGTGTGCATGGCTTTTAATAATACTTGGATGTAACAACCCCATGGAATTACCAGCCTACATTAATGCAGTTCTCAGGGGGTACCACAAGAAACCTGCACGATCATCAATAGGGAGACTAGAGGACAGAGCAGGAAGAAACACAGCCCAGACAGAAATATGCAGTGGCACTTAATCACTGTAATTTAGATCTTGTCACCAAGTCCCAGGTACAAGCTCTTTTATGCACTGTCAAGAGATTTCCACATTAATTGCTATTCCTGTCTTTTGAGGACACAAACACTCTAATTTGCAGTGATTTTAGTTTTTCTAGCAATGTGCATTTGGTGGCTAAGTCCCCCTTTCCCTCCAGAAAAGGCAGGCTGCTAAAGCCCTGATTATCCAGCTCATTCTGCCAAGATCAACAGACAAGTCACAAAGCATCCCGCTCACCAGTCTAGAAAATAACATGACTCAACCTACCAGTGGGTGGGAAGCCCTGCGACCCTCCCTGAAAGGCCACATTCTTCTCTTTGCTAAGTTTGACTTTCAATAAAAGAGTTCTTTCTAAATAACGATGTAAATGATCCTCACATGCTTAGTGTGAAGCAGAAAATTTGGATAATCCTGGGAGGACTTCAGGCAGCCCCAATCAACACACTTAGATCCTGCAAGCCCAGATGCCCACTTCTCCAGGGCAGACATAGTTGATTCCCTGGGATATGTCAGATCTGTTAGATGGCAGGGCCCACCCTTTCGTACTTTAGCTTCAAAAGGCCAGCCCTTTTCTTACTGCTGCAAGGTGACACTATTTAGACAAGACTTCTAGAAATGATTTTCTTCTGCCATCAAGTCAGAGCAGAGAGACTCCGCTGAAACTACTTTAAAAAGGCATCCTCCTTTCAAAACGAAGAACTGAAATGCAAAGAAATAGGATCACATTCAATCTAGAAACCCAGAGAAATGACACGGAATTGGGAAATGCTCTGAGCTAAAGCACAGCTGAAGTTAATGAGATGGCAAGGTGCAGTAAAGCCAGCTGGCTTGCAGGACAATTTCACCACATGTTACTATGTCTATAGATCATTATGGGACCTGGTGCCCAGCTTTCTGTCCCACCTTTCTAAACAGTTCCTTAACTCGCTGAATCCAAGTTTCACATTCTGTTCAGAATTGTGGAGAGTTAACTGGTGCCTGGTATCTAAGAACACTGAGCCTACTTCCCCAAGTTGCCTTTTGGCTTGGTGGCTATGTAACTTCCAAGCCTACCACGGTCATCTCTTGTTTCTGCAGTGTGGGAGTGGTAAAGAGGGACCAAGAAGTGAGATGTTTCCTACAGTAAGATCAACCTGGATTAGTTCAGGATGGGAAATTCAAGAATATTACTAGTTTACAAATCAAGGCAATGAGAGAAGCAAATACTTAACTGATTAAACAAATGCAACTTAATAGGGAATGATGCCCTCTCTCACTGAGATTTCCTGGGCTTCACTGTAGGTTGTGTACCTGGATTCCCACTTGAAAAGTAAAATGCATGAAGCATCTCTGTTACTTTTCTTTAGGGCATAAGAAGGAGACACCCAAAAGATAGCAAGTTTAGATGCTGTCAAATCAGCTGAGTAATGACTGACAATAATCAAAGGTAAAAGAAAAAAACATATAGAGATCAACAGACCCAGAATGACATTGATGGGATGCTTCCTCCCTAAACAGAAGAATGTCACCTGACCCTGGATTTTACGCTCAAATCCAAAAGTGGAAATGAAAATCTGTGTGTGTGTGTGCGTGCGTGTGTGCATGTGTGTGTACATGCACATATTTTGTCTTCTAGTAAAATCTTCAGGATACAGGGGAACGTGTACTTTTCTGTGTATCTAATTTTGCTACACTTTCCTGTTGATCACCCCCAGTCCCTTGGCATCAACACATAACTGTCAGGAGACAATTACTGTAAAAAATTACATGCAAATACTGGGTAGCCAAGGTTCTCTGGTAGAGAGGCAGGGTGGAGATGTGTTCAGCATTGTAAATAACGGCATATCAGCTTGAAGAAGAAACCCTTTCTTTTAAAAATAAGGTCAGGATTTAAAAAATTATCTTCAAGGACTGTCTTTTTCTAGATTCTCTATGAGCAGCTGAAAGTCAAAGTCACCAAACTCTTCCCTGTCTCTGATCCTTACTTGGGAAAGTTTTGTAAAATCAAATACAACAAGGGATGAATCTAAAAATCTTTCTCACAGGTTTAAAATAATGCTGCACCAAGATTATAGGAGAAATGTAATTTTGTAACAAAGAAAAGGCATTACACACACCTAACTGTCACTGAATGAAAGCCCCTTTCCTGTCCATTTCTGAGTGACGGGAGGAGGCTGGACCCTGGACTGGGGGCTGGGATGGGGCGGGATGATGCAGCAGGCCGGGCAGTTACCTCGTGTGGGAAGCAGCGTCATTTATGCTGAAAGTGCTGTTCTCCCTCGTCAGAGGGTTGGAGCCCACAGGGCTCTTGCTGTGGATATCCAAGCTCAGGGAAGACTCGGCCTTCCGGTCCATGCTGTGGCTCTCTGCCTCTAAAGTCCGATCCGCCATGGAGATCACTTCGCTGGAACTGTGCCACAGGGGCGCCACTTTCTCCTTGCCTGGGCCTGAGCGTGGGGACGATGTGGCGGCGCCCAGGGAAACGGTGCTGCCATGGCTGGGGCCGTAGGAGGTGGTGTCGATGCCGCTGTCAGCAGAGGTGCCCTGCAGGTAGTTGTAGCTGTTGAGTTCGGATTCAGGGCGGTCCCCGTCGTACCACTTCTCGTCGCTGTGGGCGCTTGAAGCGTTGCTGGAGAGGGTGTTGCTGCTGGAGTGGCTTGAGTAGTGGCTGTCAGACTGTGAGGGAAGCAAGATGGACTTTAGTGCAGGTGCCGCTGCTCGGGTTCTGGGAAAAACAGAGTGGGACGGCTCTGGGACACGTCTAGCTATGGGGCTCTCGAGGCTCAGAAATGCCAATGACGGCAAATCAAAGCTAAGAGGTACCTAGAAAATGCTGTTTCAGAAAGGTCTGCACAGAAAGCACTGGGAATTTCAGCTTTTAGAACCCAGTTTTCATTATTTGACTCCTAAGGGCTTATAATCAGAAACCTGCTGACTACACAAATCCGAATGCTCACCATAAACAGAGGCTGAATACAAGACTGGCTCCTGAAGAACGATCCTACTTCCCCAGTCAGCACCTGTTCAGGAATCAGCTTGCTTTCCTCTTCTCTTTTTTTGCTTTTGTTTTTTTGAGACTAGGTCTTGCTATGTTGCCCGGGGTAGTCTCGAACCCACGGACTCAAGTGATCCCTAGCCTCATACTCACAGATAGCTGGGATTACAGGTGTGTGCCATCACACCTGGCTGGGAGGCAGCTTTCTAAGGAGTGCTTATATGTATGGAAGAGGTGTACAGTGGAGGGAGAAAAAAATACTTTCAAAAACTGGTGCTGGGACAACTGGTGACCCACATATAAAAGGAGACTGAAGTTGGATTCTTACCAAGCAGGAAAATAAAGACCTAGATAAGAGAGCTAAAACTACCAACCTCTTAGAGAAAAACATAGTTTATGTCTTTGTGACTACTGGATTGTGCAACTGTTTCTTAGATATGATACCAAGAAGCACAAAAACTAATACGTACATACATACACTGAACTTCATTAACAGCTGCGCTTCAAAAACCCAATTTAAAAATGGCCAGAGGATTTGAATAAAATATCTTTCCAGAAAGACGGACAAATGGCCAAAGAGTACACGAGAAATGTTCAACATCATTAATCACGAGGGACACGCAAATCTAAACCACAAGGAATGACCCCTTCACATCACTAAGAGGGTTTTAATCAAAAGGCAGATAATGGTAGGCAGCTCTGGTAATGAGAATGTAAATCTTTTAAGAGGAATGAAAACACGGTCACACAAAAAGCTTCTAAAGGAATGTTATAGCACCATTATTCATAATTTCTACCAAAAAGGTAGAAACAAGCCAAATGTCCATCATTTGACGAATGGATTAAAAAAAAATCTGGTTAAGTCTACAAAATGGAGCATGAGGAGTCATAAAAAGAAACGAAGTACTGACAGGTGCTACAATATGGAAGAACTTTGAAGATATTATGCTAACTACAAGAAGTCAAACACAAAAGGCCACCTACTACATGTTTCCATATATATGAAGTGCTCAGAACAGCAAATCCATAAAGGTGAAAAATAAATTAATGTGTATCCAGGGCTTGGAGGGGATGGGAAGAGGTACCTGCTAAGGACATAGGGCTTCTTTTGGGGTGATGAAAATATTCCACAGGTAGAGCACATACTCGTTGCACAATTTGGTGAAGATACTAAAGATCACAAAACATACACTTTAAATGGGTGTATATCAGCAGCGTGAAAACAGATGCTACGTGGATTATATCTCAACTTAGAAAATGTGTACAAACCCATTCTACACAGTAACTTCGCTGCTTAGAAAGAACACTTGTATGTAACAGCTTACCCAAGAAGTATGATTTCACAAGCTATCTAACTGCAATTGTATTTCATGTTAGAGGGAGGCAGGAATTTCAGATAATTGGTGGAGATTAAAAGAAAAGAAGTGGAGAACTGCGTGGGTGTTTTGAGGAAGGAATGGTTCTCGACTGACCATGTGGGAAGGGCAGGAGGAAGACACTCCTATTTAGCCTCTACTACTTTTCCTTAGTAACAGCTTCTGTGACCAAAGGCCTTCACCCAATTTCAGCATCTGCAGGGCAGAACACCTTGAGCGCTGACCTGTGCTATAGAGCTGGGTAGCCCCCAGTTGTGTGTGGCAACTGAGTACTTGCAATGTGGCCATGACGGGCTTCCGGAGAAATATACTGTGAGCCACACATGTAATTTATGGCAAAGCAATCTTAGGACCACTGCTACCTTGTGGCCAGGCCCATGGCACCACATGCTCATTTCTGCCAGCCAGATTTCCTCCTTGACAGTGTAGAAGAGCGAGTGGAGCAGAGGTGTAACCATTTTCACATTGCAAGGAAGGCACAGTGTCAGAAATCTTTCATTTGTAGTATTTCATAGTTCACTTACGTGCCCTTGTTTGTTTGGAGACAAATGCACCACCGGATCCTGCCGCATTAATCTCCCACTGGGGCTCTCTCGGAAAGTTGGCAGTACCTTTGATACTGCGGGGAGATGGCACGTGGGCTCTGGAATATAGCACAGGACATTCTAGTGCAAGTACTCAACGGGGAAAAGCACATGTTGACAAATGAAGAAGGCTTGCCATTGCAACTCTCAGTTCACTGACCAGCAAACTCTGAATTTCAGCAATAAGCTTGTTGAGAGTACACAATAGACAGCATGTCAGAAACTAAGTGGCTGATGGATAAAGCTTGCAGCTGGTGACAGTGTGTCACGTCATACACATTAGCATAGCCAAGTACCACCAAACCAAAGGCCATGGACAATGCGGCAAAGTTAGGAATCAACTTTTTGGTTTTGTGGGCAAGTGTAGTGTATATGGATTAAATTCACAAAATCCATTCATTGCAAAGTATAGCTAACCTGGCTTGGTCTACATCATGTAGACAGGCATGGATGCAATCACGTGTTACTTACCATGACACTTTGGAAATATTTTACCTGTATATTCATGCTGCTCGAGGACAAAAGAATTGAAATCCTGAGGTCCTCTATAACTGTAAGCTAAGCACAACAGAAAAGACATACAGCAACTAGTTTACTTAAAACAATTGCTTCCTTTTGGATGCCAAGCTGCTCTTCAAGATGGGGTTCCAAAGGTGAATGGTAAGTGACTCAGCCTTCTAACACACCTATCACTACAGCAGCAGTTCTGGATGCCTGCAACTCTATCCCTAGGACACAAAGGCTGGGCAGCATACATATTCTGATTCGCAACCATTTCAAAAGAAGAAAGGAGGAAAAACAACATGCACTGAGAGGAGTCAGTTAAGTTAAATTCCTTGCCTCCACTGGGGTGCCGGTTTATGACAGGAGGGTGTGCAAGGATAGGTGGGTCTGGCTAACAAATAAGAATCTGCCACATTACCAATTGGCCTGCATGTCATCAAACAATTCTGTTCTTACAAATGGACTGAGTGCACTGAGTACTAAGGATGTAACCATTTTTATCTTGTTTTCTTTCTAGCATGGCTAATATCAACTGAGACCAAGATTTTTTTCCTGATGTACTAGTTAGAAAGGACTGCGTTTTTTTAAATGCTAGGATCCAAAAAATTATTGAAGTTTATTTCATCTTAACATTTTATTTGAAGCCTTAGATTTTTGGATAGAGAAAGGTTATCACTCAGTGAAAAGGTTTTCTCTAACAGCCTCAAGGGGAATCATAATAGTAATAATAATAATAATAATAATAATAATAATAATAATACTTAACTAAGAGGACAAACAAATGTGTAAAAAAGACTCATTAATATTAATCTCCGTTTCACCTGCTTAAAATGGAGAGTCACTGCAGTGGGTGCACGTGAAAATGAGCAGAGGGAGTTTCACATGAGAGAATGCACAGGGATCATGGATGAACCTAGTAACTACCTTTCCGGTCCCAAGATACCTCTTCCTTCCCTGTGAGACTTCACAAGCAGGAAGTGTGACATGGAAACACTGTACAAAGGGCTTGCGAGTGGCTTTGTTCACCCCAGCCCTAGGAACCAGAAAAGGTGGCAGTCACACTGAAGGAGGGATCCTTTTCACATGTGTCCTTACCATCCCAACAGTATCAAAACACATGGGATTAGAAACATTCTGTCAAGAGCAGAACAGCAGATCAGAATACGCTCAGGTTTTCTGTGTTGGGTGGGAGGAGAGTGGGGAATGACAGATGGCTCTAACAACAAGGAACATCTCACTGAAGTTACTGGAACAAAGTATATCTCCAGAACCTCAGAATTACATTTCTCTTCCTCAACTCCAGTCTTAGCCTGACACATCTCCACTAGGATGTTTATAAATATAGGGCCAAAGTCATTAAAACATAACAAAAGGATGCATTTGCAGAGGAGATAAAAAAGATGGGCCTTTATCTCGAAAGTTATCTTCCTTAGTCCTGAAATTTACTTTTTTTTTTTTAATCTCACAAGGATAGTAATGCTATTGGACATGAAATAAAGGAAATCAAGCATCTAACACTATAGGTCTAAGTCCTGGACCTATCCATAGTGTTGCTACTATACCCCTGAGGCTACTGCATTGCAATCATCTTGGCACATTCTAAAGTTTTGTCACATCAATGAGTGATCTGGTATTAAAATAACAGCACACAGAGGCAGAAAGGGCCAAGTACCAGGATTCCAAATGAAGCTCACCAAGGTACATCTTCTCCATTAGTTGTTCTATATAGTGAAGACATTTCATTAGCTGACAGCTTAATAACAGAGTGGGGGAATGCATGGAAGGCAGGAAAGAGTCCTAATCAAGTTACATCTGTGATTAAACAGCAATTGTATCTCTTTCTCATTTGCACATTTTTTTTTTCAAAACTCAGCATTTAGAATACCAGCAAATCTCCATGAACACTTATTCTAGTCTGAAATAAAGGGGGACGAGAGATACCTGGGACTTGTATTTTTTTAATCTTGGGGCTGAACATAATTCCTACATCCTATTTTTAAATTTGAGGTCACTTAGAATTCCCCAACCTTTCTTTCAGGTTTTATCTGTTGCTTTCATATATATAATCTGACCAAGAGTCAGCTCTAGCACGTTTATTAATCAGGGCTGTATCACGTAACAGACTGCTTTGAAGACATCAAGAGGTGGCCAGAGTCATGGTGTAAAAGCACCTTGCTTTCTGCAGAAATGTGTTACTTACCCATCTGATCCGCAATGCTATCCTCACTTCTTTGCCAGCTGGGTGTAGATTTTCCACTGCCACCAATATCAGACTGAGTGTTCTGTCTGTCGATGGAAGCTGGGGATCTGCGGCTTACTCCAAACCTGCAATTTTCCCAAACAAAGCAAAGACGTCAGGGTCCTCAGCCACTAGGGGAAGGCAGTTCATAGTGGGATAAACTAAACTCTGACAACAGGTGGTACTAGTGTTGCTTACATGTGTGGACCTGTGTGTGCGTCCTCATGCATGGGCACGGAGCTATGTAGAATGGGGCCAATGCACATTATTCTGTTTAGAAAGGTGTGTGCACTGAGTGCATCAACAGCAAACAAGGGTGGGAGTCATTGGGTTTGAGTGAACCTAAGACAGCTAAAATGAGAAAACAAAATTGTCCACCCTGTGTCACCAAGCTCAGGTTCATTCAAAGTCAAAGAAAATATTTCACTATCTCTGTGTTCCAGGTATACCTGTCAATGGCCACATTTCAGGGAGCTGTTTCTCTTATGTTGGTAATTTGCTAAATAGCCCTATCATTCCTTCTTGGAACAAGCATTTTCTGAGCATTACCATAAAGTCTGAGAGACAAAGATTGCTATCCATTCACATGACACAGAAACCATTTTCAAAATGTGCCAAGTTTAAGTTGTCTTTAAGAAGGGCACTTTGGAAGTAGGTAAACAGATTGTAAATGCCTATTTTTTGTAAAGAACATCTAGCTGTTTAATAAGCCCAGTTTTATTTTCCCTGTACAGAATAATAAAAATATATACTTCAAGCACATACCTTGACTGGCAATATCAGCAGAGTAACCTACTGATGAGTCCATCAAAAAGGACCAGAGTATAAAGTTCAAATATTTATGTGGAAATTTACAAATGCGTGGCTACTAATGAACTTAACATTACTCGCCTGTATAAAAAAAAGACTTAAAAGGGCCTGACTTAATCGATGCCTGTGACCACTGCTGGGTCCTCTGCAGACAGGAAAAGACAGAAGAAGGCCTACCTAGCAAGTGGCATACTTGACTGGAAAGAGCAAAGACTAGAAGGACCACCAAGGGCCAAGTTCCAGCTCCCCCAAGCAAAGCCACTCCAGTTAACCTTCATTTCTCTAATCCAGAAGCCGGCAATTCCACTGTATGGATTCAGGGAGAAAAATCTAGGTGAAAGCAGTGGCAAGGTAGAGAAGGCTATCAAGTATTTTAATAACATTCTTACTATAGCACCCCCCTAGTCACTTTTCCACAAATGAGTCATTTACAAACTCAATCATAAACCTCACTCAACAAAATTACTTACATTACTAAAAAACAGTAACTTTTATTTGTGAATACTTCAGTGAAAGCACTTATTTAAAAAAATGACTAAGATCATTGCCATCTCCTTATATAGTAGGGTTATTGATTAGTTTAGAAAAGTACCTTCAAACTGGCCCTATAATTCTGTAAAAGATTTGCAATGAATTAACACTATTTAAGTGATTGCACTTGCTTGCACGCACGCGCGCGCGCACACACACACACTCTTTGCATCACTGCCTACCCCCAGGTTCTCCCACCACCTTAAAACCATCTTAATCTCTGGTGCCCATCCTTCCCCCTGATTTTACCCTCCTCTCCCTCTCCTGCTCTGTGCTTCAGTTTGTTAAGTTTTAAATTTTTCTTGTTGTTTGCTTGTTTTCCCTATATCCCTCATCTAAGTGAGTCCATCCAGTATTTCTTTTTCTTCCTGGTTTGTTGCTGCTAACATGATTCCTTCTAGCTCTGTCAATATTGACAGAGCTATGACATAAGGTTGTCTTTTTTGATTGATGACTAATATTCCATTGTGTACATATACCATATCTTTCTGACCCATTCTTCTGTTTTGGGGCATTTGGGTTGTTTCCACATTCTGGATATTGTAAAGAGAATTAACACTATTTTTTTAAAAAGGCAGAAAAGATGAAAAGAAATGGATTCTAATTTGGCTTCTACTTTTTGGTAGCAGTAAAACTAAAGATAACATTTTAAACTTCTGAAATTAAAGCTAAATGCTTTTCTCTTTGTCTGATATTAAACAGCAACTTAAATTCTGCCTTGAAAACCAATTTATTCAAAGAACTTGCATTTTCTATTTCTTCTCACACACCTCATCTCCTGCGTGCCAGAAGACTAGGCATGCAAAGATCCTGACCTTGAGAAGCTCAGACATAACATGCTCTGATTTTACAGTGTCTCTCTTTGAAGGGTTTAATTGTGCCCTGTTTAGTAGAGCACTTAACAGTTTCGCAGTCACAGTTCAGCTCTGAAGGAGTTTCTCAGTAATATTTGACTGACACATGAAACAGTGACCAGGAGCTCTCAAGAGCCCGCTTACTCTTCCCTGGAGGGGTTGACAGTTTCAAAATATCCTCCTCATCATGGCTGGACAAGCTTTTTCAATAACTTTCATTTATTGTCTCAATTGCCTTCATGGACAAATTTAATCCCTCATCTAAGAGATCTGGGAGAGCTATGACGCTCACCTTCAGGGTAGACATTGTCAGTGAGGTTTTTCACACTACAGACTACAAGCTCCTCACTCACCCCGCCACTCTCTCTGAAGACAAGCCAAAAGTATGTGGTTCAAAAATAAATCCCCAAGGATGGCAGAACAGATCATTTGTCTTTGAAACATTGTTTTTTTAAATTTTGGTGAAACAGTGTTAAAAATTTATTTTTTTGTGTGTGATGCCAATGGAAATGATGTTGGCTTCAGGAGGACAGTTTCACATCTTGGGAAATGAATATATCATACCAGAAACCACCACAAAAAATGAAAAGGCAAGCTATGTCTGGGAGAATTCCTCACAAAAGATTAGTATCCAAAATACATATTCATATAACTCAACAACAAATAAAACCAAATAACCCAATCAAAAAATGGGGAGGAAATTTGAATAGACACTTCTCCAAAGAAGACAAACAGATGGGTGGCTAAGGGGACATGAACAACTGCTCGCAATTACATATTATCAGGGAAATGCAAATCAAAACCACCTCACACTTGTTGAGATACCACCTCACACTTGTTAGAATGCCATGATCAAAAAGATAAGAAACAAGTGTTGAGGAGGATGTGGTGATAAAGGAACCCAACTACACTGTTGATGGAAACACAAACTGGTGCAGCCACTACAGTAAGCAATTAAAAATACCACATGACCCAGATACGCCATCTCCAGGTATCTGAACAGGGGTGCTTTTTAACTACTTCATTCCCATCTTATGCAGGCGTCTTTTCTCCTTTACTCATGCAGAGCAGGTATTATTAACCACCTTACTACATTTCACCTTTCCACTCATCTGGATGGACTCAACACCCTCACTTCTGGGTGTGGGCAGCCACACTTCAAAACCTGCAGATGCTGGGTCACCTTAAGTGGAGGGAGGACAACACAGGAGCAGTTTTGTGCATGGACAGTCACTGTATATGAACCCACTGTTAGGACACACTCTTGGGCTTTGTCTAATGGTTTTGCAGCAAACCACCTACACTCCTGCTTCACTGAGTTGTAGATGTGGCTATTTTCCCCTCTGTTAGGGTGACCAACGGATTGTGCCTGGCCCATGAGCAGCACATGTGACTCCCCATGAACCACTGCCTCTTGTATTACTGACATGTAAGCACGAACTATATGGGATCCAGTAGTCACCCCAGGTAAAGAATATGTTACACAGAGTGGTGAATAAGGACTGGGTATGGCACAAATGGGAAAGCCCTTATCACTAAGGTTAGTATTAAACATCAAGGTGAACAATTGCAACCCCATTTAATAAACTATGCAGCATGACCATCAAAACCATGCTTCAGACACTAATTGTCACCAAAACATGAATGTTTCAACTTATATTTGGGTATGCTTTTAAAGTCTATCATAGAAGAAAACAGCGTTGTTTTTTTTTTTTTTTTGTTAGGGTTGGCTCATTTATGGTTTATTGCTGCACTAACAGTGAAGTTGCATGAATTCTTATTTTTGAAGTCAAACCAGATCATTTTCAATTTACTAATTAAAGTAAGAAATAATTAGGGGGCTTGTGGTATGGTACAATAATAATACTTAACCCAAAAAACTTTTTCCAGGGACTCATGAGTAAGAGTTAAATTTTTCTTCTAATTGTTACTGAAATAATTAAAATTAAGAAATGTACATTTTAAATGTACATTTTAGCTATATGCTGCCAAGGGAATCCTGGAGAACTGGAGATGGCGGGCTTGGGGAGAATCATATTTTTACAGAGGCTTTATTACCTACTGACTTTATGCTACCATTTAACAACAACAAAAATCATAATAACTGTAAAATCCAACAAAATACTGTAGGATTGAAAAAATACTCATTACAAAGGTATTCTTAGCAAATATGATTATTCTGTAATATGGTAAAAATCTCAAGAAATAAATAGACTGTGTATATTTATTAAAAATATATTTGGGGGAATCTCCGGACAGAGCCATCGGCTTTTCTTAAACATCTCTTAACATTTGATTTTCAAATGGTTTCTTCTCCAAATTCCCCAGAGAGCTCACCCAGTGGCCAAGTCTGATGGTCTCTTCCTTTTCCTCTGGGCAACAGTGGCTTGTGGGTGCTCTGTAATGCTTAGCTGCCAGTTACTTCCAGCTACAGACATTTCAATCCTGTCCCCTCACCCATCAGCAGCCTCTAAAATCATGCACATTTAGCTTTTCACTTTGTAAATCTTTTCAGATGCAAACAGTTACTTTTGGGTGTTGAATGTTTTCAAAAAAGGAAAAATAAAAACCACTCACAAGCTGAAATTACAGACAACTTCTAATGTGTGAGAAAAATAAATTTAAGTGTTGGGTATGATGATTACTTTCTCTCCTTTAACAGCAATACCGACTCCAGTCAGTGCCAATAGTTCACTTGGGAGGAAAATAAGTGAAAAACCTGTACTATGAAACAAGACAGTACAGAATGCAACCAAATGTGATTTAACTCTCTGCCATTGAGTCCTAAGAGTAGAAGATGATAAACTTCTTAAGAAGTGGTTTGGAGGAGTAATTAAAACACTTTTCTATCTGGACTACTGATCACATTTTCTCTTTTGCTTTTCTTAAGCCAATCAAAGTGGGCTGCATGGAAACCACTTGGCTGTCTAAATTTCAAAGGAAAGATGGCAATGACAACTGAGATCGTGTGCAATGGAGCTAGTGGCATACCTACCCCTCGGGCATGGATTTCTGCCTGTAAGTGCCTCCACCTGAGCCAGTCTCGCTGGATGAAGACAGGTTGCTAGGGGAGTTACGGCACTGCTGGGCTCTCGCTAAGGCTATGGAGGAGACCGTCACATAGATGTCCGAACCAGGAGACAGCCTGCATGTGCAAACCAAAAATAGGAAGTCAACAATTCAGAGGGAAAACCCCAAGGCAATGTGTGATGGATCATATCATATAAATTTGACAAAGGCAGCATCTTCATGGAGATGGTGAAAATGAAGCCAGCTGGAAGCCTACAAAAGAAATTTCCACCCAAAAACCATTCCCTAGAGGAACAGCTGGAAAACTGCCTTAAAGGGGGTGGGGGTTGGAGGTGTCAAAAATAAAAGGGGTGGAAAACATGTATGTTTCCAAAAACTGCCAGAATTCAATGGGCTGATCTGCTTATGCAGCTCTCTAGAATGGCAGTGCAGAGGATAATTGAACCCCAGCGACATTAAATAGCGATTAATTCCAGTTTCTCACATTGGCTCTCTGACTATATGACCACAATGAGACTGTCACATTTTTTGTATGTCTTTGTTTTCCAATTTTAGTACTCGTAGTCTGGAATGAATATTCAGATTTTCCTATTTAGTTTTTACAAATTTGGTTGATATAGAAACCTCCATGAAAAAATGCCTGGACTGCAGTTGAATTTAATAGGAATTACTGGATTTGTATCATGGCTGCATTAGTGGCCTAATGCCTGCACTTCTGAAGTCACGGGTCCTTCACCTAGTGGCTGCACTCAGGTCAGACACTGTAGCCTCTGGTCAGGGTGCTGATTTGCCCCCTTGACCTTCTCTGCTTGAGCAGGCAAGGGATGGTGGCTGAGATACTAGGAAATGATGCAAACTAGACTTTACTATTGTGACAGTTTATTTCGGAAGTGGATGCTGGCATACGTCATCTGCCTCCTGTAGCGGGCAGGACACTTTTTCTCCGTGCCCAGATTGGATTTGAAGTCATTCACTTGAGAAGCCAGGCTCCTGACTCTCAGTCCCCCATACCTGATGCCAAGTCATGGCTGTCCCTTGGAGAAGGTTGGGATTTCTTAAGCAGACAGTTTGCTATGGGTCTGCACAGTGGAATGATTTTGCACATAAAATCATCATATTCTCAAATGAACATTTTGAAGTCTTAGGATAGAACCCAACGTGCTGAACTGTGGAGTCCCTAGCAGAGACCTTGTATAGCAGGGCAGGATGGGGTTTCAGGCACAGAGGGGATAACAGAATCACAATGCAAAGTTTTTCTAACAGAAAAAGAATAAGAATAAACACTAAAAGGTGTGACTCCCAAATACACTGATGCGCAAGAGCCAGACCTGACCTGGGAGCCACTTCTCCCTCCTCAGTCACATCCTGTCATCTTCTGCTCTGTCCTAGACACCTGGACACCTCTGGACATTCTCACCAGCAATTCAAATCAAAGCTCTTCAAAATGAGTGGGTTTTCCCCACGCCCCCATTCTCCAAAATTCAAACCTGGTCCTCCTATATTGTTTCCCAGAGTAAACATCTTGACAGTTCTTTATCTTCCAGGGTCAATTAGTGTAAGGAACTGGGTGAGGGAAAGTGAGGAAGAATGAATAAGAGAGATTGAACTTAAAGAAGATGAGACTGAATGTAAGCATGAAACATTTAGTGAGTTTATTAAATTTTAGGAAGCTTTTATACAGTGCAAAAGAATGGTTTACTACTTGCTAAACAAGGGGAGGAAGAAGTAACTTAGGAAAAACTAGGTAAAACACTAGCTTTTGTGAAATATGTGGGGCAGGGGTTTTATTAACTTGCTGTTAATTTTTAGGGAATGTCTTTAAGGGTTAATATTTGAGGAATGGGGACACCACTCACTGGGCATGGGACTATGCCACTCCATCTTCAGTTTTCTGAAGAGAGGTAAGACAGTGAATTAAGTTGCTTAATTCACAGCATGAGTCCTGGCCAGTTATTGCAGCCGCTAACAAATTAGTATAATTGAATTCAACATTATGTGTCAGATACTAACGGTGCTCATTTAGAAACACAAAGAAGTGTGTCTCCAACCTGCTGAGGGTCCCTGGGGACCCCATCTTCAACCTAGATCAGAGCAGTATTGCTCTAACTTGTCTTCTGACTCAGGCTCTGTCTACCACAGAAGTTCCAACACCCTTCACCCCCATCCCAAATCATCTGGATGATGACAAATTCTCCCTTTTCTTACAGGCTTGAGGACTAAATCCCTGGTACCTTCTTTCCAGGCTTCAAGCCACCTTACCCAACCCATCCTCCTCTCCTCCAACCCTTTATCTGTCCCATTTACCCTTTATTCTGATCACATTTGGTGTGCCCCAGTTTGTAGGTTTGGCCAAGAAAGTCTTACTTCTGCTCATTCTGACTTCTCCCCTTTGACTCACAAAAAATTCTTTCTCTCCAAGGTCTAATTCTAACATCCTAAGTCTAGAATCACTGATCAAGACCTTTTTGCATTCCACAGCAGCCTGTTCTTTGCAGAAGATTAGCACATCCTAAAGGGTGATTAGTTTTATGTCTGTCTGTCTTCCTAACTAGATTCTGTCCTTAAGAAGTAGGACTGAACATTTATCTTTACCTGTGTGATTGTTCAATATATGTTTGCTTGATGAAAGAGAATCCCTATCAGCAGTATAGAAACGGAGGACCAGCAATCAAGAACATCAGGCTCATCCCTACTTTGGCAATGGCAACGCATTTTGATGACAGAAAGATCAAAACATTTATCTGGATACTGTAAGATGGACCTTTTACTCTTTCCAATTAAGTTATCTCCTAAATTCTTCACTACTTATTCTGAAATCACTGGAAGGGGAATGGAGTGGGGGAGGAGTGAGAGGAGTTGGTTACAAAGAAAAAAGTAGGGAAGGATTAACGAATGGCATGAATTCACTAGTAATGAGCTACTATACTCCTTTCTGCTTTAAAAGTTTGGCTTTGAATTCAGAGAAACTACAAACAGCTCTTTTCACTTTATAAGTGCTTGCTTTTATTTTCTTACTACAAAGAGGAGGAGGTGTCACAGATTGATGGAGAACAAGGAGACCACAGTTGCATGTCAAGATAATTGGGGCCAGTACAACATCTGGGGTCTGGATAGTTTTTAAACGTTCTTTAGGGTAAACAAGTAATACTAATGAATTATATTTATGGTGAATGCTAAATGTGTTATGTTTCCATAGTGAAGTGACAACACAATTCCATAGGAAAAGTCAAGCTGTAACTTTTATATTTGTATTTGGAGCTTGCTTTTCTTACCCTGCCCTGTAAGATATTAAAAGCTGAAATATCTTAGGCTTGCTCTCTACCTCAGCTCTTTGATTTGGCAAATATATCAGAAAATTCTACTTGGATACTGGAGTTATCCCAAAGTAAAAAAAAAATTCAGCATATCCAGAAGGCTAGTGTTCATTCCCATCCCATTTCTGCATTTATGTAACTCAATAGCAGCTTTGTTTTCTGACTGTTCACACTCATAGAACACACACATCAACTGATGAAATGCCACCCAAAGGTTTTTATGATTCTAGATGGATGTATGGTAGGCAAAACCAGGTTATTAGATTAATCCTTATACTGATGGCTTAACTATTCTTTCCAAACTTTCTGAACTTGATACCACGACCTAAATATTACTTGAGAACAAGCTTAGTTCAGGGAGAGGGCAGCACCACTTGCTGGGCACCAGATGGCCACCTCTGCCAGAGAGGGCCTGTGGGTGATCAGCACTGGACACTGGGCAGCTTGCTGTCCTGGCAGTTTGGGCCTCTTTGACCGCACAGATGTAGCAATTGAAACTGTCACAGCCAACAGCCAATCAGATCACCTGTCCACCATGGCAGATCTACCCTCAGTGAGAGCTGTTCCTTGGCAGCCAAGCATCTCACTGCAATAGAGACAGAGTTCAAGGGATGGACATTTGGCAGGAGATGCGCCAAGATCACTATCAGTTCCCATCAGAAGTATTCTCACATCAGGATGTAAGGGAGAAATGAACTGCACCCCCATCCCAGATTTCTAACAACCACTGGTCCCCCCCCACACCTTTCCCAAGAGTCAATTCCCAGAACAGAACAAAACAATGTTAATAAGAATGGATTACTTAAATTGATCTCTTAAGCTTGTAGTTGATTATAATTTCTCAATAAGGAATTCTCAGTATGCAAGTAGTTGATGATACAGCCCTCGCCCCAAATAGTTTTTATGTTTAATTAAGCCTCTGTTTCCTGATCTTCCCTGAACACAGCACTGCTCAGATATGTCCAGAGAGAAAGAACCCTCTGTAACTCAAGTGAGAACAGTGGAAGGGTGGCGAGAACAATCGAAAGAGTCACAAATAGCAGCCGTGACTGACAAATTAGATACTGGAGTCCATAATTAAGCACAGCGTTTTACCACAACTTGGCAATTACAACACGACTCACCCAGGGAACAGGACCCAGTTAAAGCCTGTCTTCAGCAATGTATATCAACCAGGACTCTTCCAAAATGATGTAGCAGACAAGTCCTCTAAACAGGATCAAGGTAATGTCATGTGGGTGCTATATGCAGACTGCAGCTTGAACAAGCTATGCTGCAATTCCAGCACCGACTCCCTCTCTTCTCGCCTCCTCCATGGTGCACGCTGTGAACCAGAGCCTCTCCTGGCTTTGTGGCCACACAATTCTGACCAGTTGTTCAGACAGGACATGAAAAGTCTGTTCTGGTGTGCCTCCTGTGACAGGCCCCATTTTCACAGTTAGGAAACGATGGCAAGTCATCGTCCCGAGAAAAGTGGACCATCACTTCACAGCTGTGGGCAACTACCCTGACTCCTTCAAATTCCCATCCACAGAGTTGCTGTGCTCTCATTAAACAAGGAGCCTACGGCTCTTGCTTACCTCTCTGAGTACAGGAGGATCACAATAGTACAAACATTAGACCTGGCTTCCTGTAAGACCTTGCCCATGGTTGAGTATGTGCTTAATAAGTGGGGTAAGCACACTGAGGAAGTATATGTTCCCTGGGCCAATTTGGCTGTTGTTACACCCTCCCATTTGGTGTGAAGTGGCCAGTTTCCCTGGGTGATCCCCAGGCAGAATATTCCGAGCTGAGTAGGGGAGTACACCCCCTGCTGCATGTACACAGGTGTCTGGTTGCCTGGTAAGATGCCAAGAGCAATACCATCACAAGCCACCTGACTGCTTTTCTGCTTTTCACAAGGTATCTCTAAAAATTTCAATTTGCATAAACCTTTTCTACTGAATTTCTTGCAACTTTTGCAATTGTACAGTTCACCTTCCATACAGCGAGAATCTTGAATTCACTCTCTGTGGTTGCACAAGACGCTGCCACCTGCTCCTGGAAGCACCATGACCCACCCCTCTCACAGCTGGGTGTGACTGGAGACCAGCTCAGCAACCTAGGTTGGCAAGCTCTTCCCATATCCCTTCAGCCAGCATGAAGCATGAGTAGCTCGGCTTTGCATCCCCAGGGTTGTGCTGGAAGGGCAGTCACCAAGCAACAACACTGACAAACAGTGACCGTCATTCTCCCAGGCCCACTCTGCATCAGGCCCATTCCAAGGACTAAGGCTAAATACAGAGTCACATTATTACCTGAAGGGGTACTGTGCTGCTGGTACCCTATGGGCCCACCAAACACCATGAAGTGTAGAGTGGAAGGGATTTCCCACTGTCACACAGGCTCAAGGTGGGCCTGTTATTGCCTGTTTTCTCACCTGATATCAGGCCCAATGCAAATCAAGTCCCTGGACTACAGAGCCTGCACTCCTGGCACCTCAAGGATTTTCCCGCAGGTCACACACCACAGCCCTGGGCAGGGGTGAAGCCCCAGGGACACTGTCTAGGCTGAGTTTAGAACAGCTACTTTTGAGGCTGAGGAAGAACTGCTGAGGATTTTCAGAGCCTGAACTGGGGCCCTAGCTGGAGCATCTTTGCTACCTGGGCACTCTGGAGTTAGCAGAGGAAGGGACCTGCAGGTGAGCCAAGAGTAAGCCAGAGTCCTGAAGGCTTACATGGGAAACGTCTCCACCATAATCTAAAAATGTGAACTTGCAAATCATGGAAATGCCACTCTCTCCCCTCCCTGACTGACACTCTCCTGAAAGAGGGGAAGGATTGCTACTGCTTCATGCACACAGAATTTCATTGTGGGAAGATGAATGGTGAGGATGGCCATGTAATAGTGTGACTGTGTACAATTGCCACAGAACTGTCCACTTAGAAAAAGTACAATTTAGGTAAGTTTATTTTATCACAATAGAAAAAGTTTTAATATTTTATTTTTTTCTGATTTAATTTACTTCTATGCCTACTTCTTTTGCTAATTGGCTTATTTACTAAAATGAAACTTTAAAACATTGTTGCAAGCTTGCTGAAATGACAGTCTGTGGTTTGTCCTTGGGATATGATGATGAATTGGACAGCCAACCTCAAGTCAGAAAAATGGACAGATTAGAATGAAGTATGCTTAATTTGGTGAAGGAAATTGATGTACAGTGTCAAGAACATTCCCAGGAGGGGCAATTAAGGTAGAGAAGGGAGAATATTTTGAAAAATTATAGGAGACTTCTTAGAAAGGGCAAGGTTTGGGCTTGGTGTAAGACACCTGTGGTTGTTAAGTTCCCAAACAGGGTGTGGAGGGCACATCAAGCTGAGTAGCATTATAAGGCATCAAAGACAGAGAAAACAAGGCAAGAAAGATATTACAGGCCTACCACCTGGAGAGGCAGGGGGAGAGTGGAGGACAAAGCCAAGTAGGGGACTTACAGGGGGAGACTGAAATGACTCTGAAAGCTGTGCAGAAGACTAATGAAAGGAGTGGCTCGAGGAGCATTTCCACTTTATTAGAGTACCCCATGCAATATGCAGCATGGGGAAGTGGGAAGCAGAAGGCCAGATAACAAATTTGGAAGATGTTTTGGACAGAAAAGTTTTACTGTGAAATGAGAGGAAGGAAGCTTAAAATTGAGGAATGCGATGCAAGTATAGCAGTACTAGATAACTAAAAGAACATGGAGGTATGGGTGAAGCTAGAAGGGAAGATGATAATGAATGCCAGTTCTGCTCTGGTTACTCACTTGGTACCACCATTCCCAAAAATGGTTAACACTAGAGAAGAAAGAGGTGACAGAAGGGCAGAAGTGAGGCTGAAGTCACTCTGGATTTGTGAGTATGGGACAGGCATGCTACAATCAAGAAGAGATGTTCTGGAGGCAGACAAGTAGGTAGGCTGAGGTTATTGAAATAAACTATACAGGGATTAAAGAAGAATGAGGAAGGAACTGTGAGGGACACGAAAGTTTGGGGGCAATGAGACAGGTGCAGAGAGTTACAAACAAAAATCAGGAGTAAAGGAGTAAAGTTTTGGCAAAGAGAGAGGAGTCTGAAGGAGGGCAGGAGAGAAACAGTACAAGTGGCATTGGAAACACCAAGTGCCAGCCAGGCACAGTGGCTCGTGCCTGTAAGCTTCAGCCTATGAAGCGGCC